>HG738139.1:1492169-1720977 GCA_000499405.2 Onchocerca volvulus | reverse complement strand
AAAATGTAAATCTGCTATATTAGATGGTAAATTTTTCTTAAATCGACTTGACATCTTTTCGAGCAAAATTATGAATTTTTGAATTCTTAAATATTTTGTTCAAGAATTCACCACATATGGACATTACTGATCAAAGTTGGATTGCAGCTATTAACTTACGGCAATATAGACCCTGGCCTGCACATATAGGATCGTCCGAACTATCAGTGTCATTGAAGTAGTTACTGCCATTAAGATTAAAGGTGTCGTTCATTTCGCTGAAAATATTGAAATATCATATAATGTCCTATTTAATATAGATATATGTGGTTGTTGTTCTGATCATAGGCAAATCAATGAAGTCGGAATGATCAAAGAGATAAACATAAGTGATATGTTTGCGGAAGTTTGGAAAAAAATCAAAAATAAATTGCTTTTCCTCATAACTCAAAATAGGCATCTAACAAAAAATTTGAATTCGAATTATTTCTTTATTTTCAGCATATTGTTCAAACTTCAATATTCAATTCAACATAAAAACTCGAATTTAGTTTGAAAGCAAATATTGTAATCTTATTTTATCACTATCATAAAATATCTATCCCTAGTATATCAGCAACATGTTGAATGATGATATGACAGAACTACTTATTGCAATAATAATAATAGCAATATCTCAATTAAGTACTTCATGTCAGCTTAATCAGACATTACTGAAGCTATTATCCTGCCTCCTTAGGATTATTTATCGCTCCACAAGATATCAATGAAATTATTATGAAACTTCATTAATCAGCATGAAACTTGAAATGTGGTAAATTGCTTGTATATATTATGAGACTTTGTCATCTAACGGCAATTAGTATTATTTGATCATTTCTGTCGATATTCTTTCTCGATATTTGATTAGTACTAAGAAGTAGAATGAAATTTCTAAGTAGTTGGAATTATAAATCTGCTTCAAACTACTAGCTATATAACATCCAGCATGCAATATTCAGAGATTTCAATAACATAACCATTGAAAAAAGGAAATTTGACACAAATTGAAAATGAAAAATCATTAAGATATAAAATTTTCGTATAACAACAGATAGTTTTAATTCCTGCAGATGAAGTCATCTATAATGAATCTTTTTTGCAGTAATCATCCAGGAATATCAGTTATAATTTTATGGGATTTTTTTGTCTTTTGGAATGTTTCTTTATGAAATCGTAAATATTCGTTGTATAACATTATAACTAAATATTTCTCGCTTCCATATCGTCTCTCCTTAATAACATTGTAACTTTTATCTCTTTAATTTGTTTCTTTGATAACATATTGGTAACATAGTATATAAACATAAACATATAAATTCATAGGCACAAATTTGTAGAAATTAACAAGCATAAATCCTACCATAAATGAAAAGGAATACTACAACCGCATGCATGACATTCGTAAATTCTTTTAATTATATATTGAGGATAAAAATATAAATCATATAAATAAATTCGTTATGAAGAATGGAAATTCTTTTAATTTATGCTATTGGTGAAAATTATTTAAAACATTTTGAAAAGATTATGAATTAAAGCCTTATAATTATTTTTCTTCATGTACTATATGAAAATATGCGAGAATTCCTCAAAAAATATCATTTCGATATAAACGAATGACAATAATTTCATAGCTTTTTCATCATTAGGACTGTTTCTTTCGAAAAATAACCTAAGACTATGTCAAGTTCATTACTGCAATGGAAAATCAATAGAAGTACGGTGAATGCATAGCTGAAAAGAAAATTTTTTTTTTTCTCTTCTGTTAATTCAATGACGCTTAAAATCGGTATTTTTATCTTGGCCATATGATCTGAATTTTTTTGAAAATCATAATAGGACAATTTATCATAGATAATGAAGGAAAAAGCATGCGAATTCGCTTTTTGAATCGTTACTAGAAAAAAAGCTCATTTACTATCGCAAAATCTATTTACTACTCATCATCAGTGATATAATATTCAAACGATAGATAAATCACTCATTCCACACAATCAGATTTCTACAGTTATTTTGAAAAGAAGAACGTATGAAGAGAGAAGGAAGATGGGAAATCGATTCTTCAAATTGGCTAAGAAACTGACCCCACTCCTGTTGCCTCAATTTCTATTGGATTTAAACTTGGTGGTTTACTAGTGTGGTCAGCTTTTCTATCAAGTCTTCTAGACTTTTGCCTTTCTTTTGTCTTTCTTTTGTTTCTGACTTAATATTTGTCATTTCACATTCTCCTTTGATTTCTTTGAGTGCCTCATTTATTCGATTCAGTCCCGTCATAATAAGTGAAGCTCTTTTACAATAAATCTTATTTCCTGCGTCGAAGAGAGAGTCTTCTGTAAACAAGTAATTCTCATACAATTTTACATCATTCTCCCATTTACCATCTTTTATTGAACGTAATAATTATTTCCATTCTATCTCCAAATTATTGGCCTTGGAGATTATACCATCGAAAACTATTATTTGTTTCTCAGTGTTAGAATTCTGCTTTTTTAACCATTTTGTCGTTCTTTCGTAACCTAATTCTGTTAGTGCTTCTTTTCATTCTGATTTTACTGCTTGTTCAACAGCCTTTCGCGCAGTATTTGCAAGACATTACAAATTCCTTCTTATGAGAATTGAAGGAGAACTTTCCTATCTTGTCTTCTTTCTACTCATCTTTCTTTTTTTTCTTCCTGATCAATCACTTTCAAGTTTGTTATGAGTTAATACTTACTCACTTTGTTCCTTTCTTGAGGTATCCTTAGGTCGCTGGTTCAAATCCGGCTGGCTGGACCAAAATTGTCGCTGATCTTCTTAAGGGTGACAATGTTTAAGGATTCTTGAATTGTCGCGATTTTCTTAATTGTAACAATAATTGAGAGATCTAGAATTCTGTTCTATTGATTCTCGATGCCTTGCGATATCTCAAACTTGGGTACTTAAACTTTTATAACGAAGATTGATGATGCAACATGAAACAATTAAAATATATCAACCGATCAAAAGTACAATTCTAAGAATAATAACATAATCCAACCGATTCCGGAAGCACATCCTTCGAAAATGAGCCTATGGTCAGGATCCAATATGTTACAGAAAACGATGGGTATTCTACATACAGAAAAAAAATCAGTGGAAGATGGCGGTAAATTGGCAGCCATACAAAAACGGAAAGATGACATTGAATTAGATAACTAATGCGTTGTAATATATTCGCTTTTGCTGTTAAAAACATATAAAGCTGAAATAATCTATCATGGCGGCATGTAAAGACGTTAAATTAATTATAGATATGAATGTCTGCAAAACAATTAATCAGCTGAGATATTCTCACATCAGTTGATGGAAATTGGGAACAGAAAGATTTTTTGGCAATTCGAAAATTTAAATTCGGTAATTTTCAAAAGACATCAAAATTGGGGAAAATAATCTGCAATTGAAAATAATGAAATAAGTGTGCGAAGTTAATCAATCAGTACAGGAAGTCTTGACTCTCCCTCTTGTGGTAACATAAAGTTTTGGGAGTGAAGCTAATCGAAGTTGAGACTAATGGTATTTTGCGCCAAAATTTTGACTTTGAAATAAAAGTGAAATGTTTCAGGACTTCAAAAATAAATTCAACGAAATATTTGAGAAATACGATATGTAAAAATTTATTATCAATAAAAACCAATTTTCTCACAGCTCCAGATAGAACATGAAATGCCAAATCTATTTTCAGTAAGATTACACTTATCATAATTTTTGAACTAAGCCATATGTAACTGAAATACGAAAACTTACCGCATACAGCATAGATGTCGCTGAAATCGCGAGATAAAAGAAGAAAAATCAGTGATCCCTTTGTTTAAAATTTTACATTGCATATCTCATGTAGTCGATTGTAAATCATTTTGTCTATCCAGTTAAAGAGCTTAAAAAAAAGAAGCTCTCTATTATCATCAGCTAACTAAAGCACAATCTTATGCGCATCAAAGGCGCATACTTCTGAGACAACAAAGGATCTTTCTTGTCTCTACAATGTACCATGACCCCCCATCCACGAAGAAGATGGGATGGGGTCCTGACTACAAAATCATTTCAACTAACAAGCTGCCATCAGCTCGGTCGAGTGGACCAGCTGGTGATAAACCAATTCTTCTTTTTTACCAAATCTATCTCCCCCCCCTCTTTTACATTATAATCTCTTCATATTATTATCGGTATTGTATTGTTAATATAATTGTTGTAATAATTGTTACGCATGTTGATTCGTAAATTAATCATAATAAAGGTTTAGTTACCCAAGTTTGAGGTTCGTTACCAAGTGAATAAACATCAAAATAGAAGAAACTGTGAGAACAGAAGAACAGAATTCAACTTATTATTTTGTCGCTATCAGAAAGAAAAGAAGCGACAATAGATATTAATTAAAGAATGCTATAATTAAGCTGGTGAGTTGAGACAGCAAGAAGAATCATTTCCAATCAGCAAATTACGGATAAATAAAAATACTTGTTTATCACAAAAAAATGGATTTTTGTCATTATAAAAGGCATATTTATTGATAAAATGTTTGTTTATCACAATAAAATGCATGTTTATTGCAAAAGTAATGGATTTATTTATTTATCATGTCTATCAATCAAAATGGAGTTATGATGAAGTGCATGTTAATTACAGTGAAAGTCATAATAAAATTAATACTTGTCATGAAAAAATTCATTTTTAGCAAGCAAAATGTATTTCATTCTAAAATTTTTGCTGGAATGTCTTTCTCACCTCAGTTCTAAACTTTGAACTGATAATGATGAGCAATAATTTTTTATTTCCTTAATGATAGAAAAGTTACTTATTACCAAATGAATAAAAAATAAAAAAGTGACAAGATAAAAAGAGAAAAGAAAAAAAATCGTCAAAGAAAACGTTTAATTTTAAGAAATAATTTGAATTAGTTCTATATCATACAATGTTTTTGCTTAACTCATTTCATTTCAAACTAGCTTTATAAACTGAAATGAATTTAATTCAGTGTACTACAACTTGATTTTACTGTAGTTTAGCAACTTTGTTTTGAGTTCCATTTAAATTTTTACACTTTGTTCTACTTCTTTTTCGCTCCTTATTGTTTTCATTTAGCAAAAAACTTTGTTTTATTACTTAAATTCATTGCAAAATTTAACTTCGTAATTCCTTTATCCTGTTTTGCTACTTAGATATGTTATTTCTTCATTGAAATTCATTACATTCAATTTCATTATTCTTTTAAAATTATTTTCATCATAATTCTTCCAAGTTTTTCATTATTTCTTGTTATTCTATTTCTTCGATATTTCATTACTTTCTATTTCGCCTGAATTTTTCTTCACATTTTTCTTGCTCATTTCTTCCTTTCTTGCATTTATTGCGTCTTCATTTCGGCTTTATCAAATGAAACTTAAACGACAAGCAACTCGTACATCCATGCAGATTGCGAATTCATAATCTGAAACGTGGAAAAATCGTTTAAATATAATCAGTGCGGCGAAAGATTCAAGTGGTCCGACCGTCTGCAAGAAAAAAACGGACACACTTGAATGAAAGATTATTTAGATATAAGCTATACTCAAATATCACAAAAGTTTGAAAAAACGTGAACAAGAACACAAGAAGTCCATAAGGAATCGATGCAGTAAAAAATTTAAATGAAATAAATGAAAGTAATCAAACCGAATGTAAGGATTTTTACGATAAATCAAATACACTTAGTATCTATAATTTATTTTGATTATTTTTGAGACTACGAAAGAACTATAAAATACTTTTATGAATAAAGTACTTCTTTTGTAAATAAAAATATTGTTTATTATAAGCAAACTATTTCAAAAAATTAATGTAGATAAATTTATGAAATTAACAATTCATATAAAATTGTTAAAACAGAAAAATGCAACAATTTTATGAAAATATTCCAACATAATAAAATGATAATGGCTATTTCCTCTTATTTTCATTATTTTTCCTTTCATTTTCATAAATTTCGAAAATGCACAATATTTAATAACGAACTTCCTTAGAGAATGGGAAAATCTCTCAAAAACTGCACATTAAATATTTTTGAAAAGTTACCTATGCGATTGCTACCTTCAACCATTTGTTTTGGCCCATTATTTTGCTTTAAATCACTTTACACTACTTTTTTTTTCCTTTTTTTATTCTTACCAATGATGCTGATGATACTTGATAAAATGAAAGTATTCATTTTTTTTTCTATTTATTTATGTCATAAAACCATATTCAAAATCAACTGCTATTCATCATAACCTTCAGTTTTCATTTTATTGCTATTATCAAACTGGTAACAATTTTTCTCATTTCTGCTAACTGCAAACATATTTGCAAGGTTAAAATTTTAAAACATCTGACATTAAACTTAACAATACACACTGTACAATAATAATAATAAATAAACATCATAACACAGCATTAAATTGAGATCACAAATGAATGAATATCTTTGAATGACTGTTTGATACTTATTTACAGTAATCTTCTCTTTTCGGATAATTGCCGTCCACTTCGAGGCGTGAATGAATTTGTGCGTCGTACCAAATTTCTGCAAAATTGCAAAATTTTTGATAAGATTACTAAGAATCAGATCAGGTAATGCCATGAGCAAACTGATGAAATTCCAAATTTTTAAAATAGTTTATTTTTCGGAAGGTTCAAGAATCTAGAAAAAAGAAACTTGACATTTCAGTTTCAAATCATAAGGTTTGCTAAACCATTCCCTTTCATGTAAATTATCTTATTTTCTTATTTTTGAGCTATATCTAAATAATGGGACGATGAATATTGAGAATAAATCCCAAAAAATATTATAGCTATTGCTTTAAATGCTTCTGCCTAATTTGCTAATTTATATAACTATTTTCAGTAAAAGAAATTCTTTCAAACCTGCGACTGAGAATGTTCAGTGAATTTGTGTGAGGGAAGATAAGAGATGAATCAAACGGTTTCGCAAAATCATATAGCCCTTCATTAAGATCTTTCAAATGTGATGCATAAGAATCGATATTTATACAACCTCGTTTCCCTCCGGTTATGGAAAATATCCGGCTCGATTTTATCCCCGCACTATTATAAACTGATACATCTTTACTGCTTCCATAAGCTGCAGTGATGAGTAAACCCATCTCCAAGTAGTTTTTCAAATGAAGCACTTTTTGCCTAGAAATGAAAATTTGCAAGTAAAGGCCAAATTTTCATCTGATAAAATTTCAGTAATTTGGAATTCCAAATTTGATAATTTCTGACAGATGTCTCGAAAATTAGAAGAACTAACTTGAGAGGATCTGTTGAAAATGATGGAGTGAAAATGAGGAGACCATGGGGAAAGTTATGAAGCGCAAGCCATAAAGCTACAACTTTATGCTGCATGTCAGGCCTGGCAGTAATGTAGATAATGGTGTAGCCCTAAAAAACATTTTAAATTCTCGAAAATTTCCATAGTTTCAACGCAATTAGCCTGATTATAAGAGAATAGCTTCATCGATTTTTGCCATTATTATTGAGAAATTAATCAATTCTCCATTTTGCAACTTTCAGTATTCCTTTCTTTAATGGGAAAATGGAAAGAAAGACTAACCAAGTCATGCCAATATCGTACCACATCCACAACTCCCGGTCGAACACGTGGATCACGTCCCGTGACCGACACCGAGGCAGTAAGCGATCCATCAATACTAAACACTACAAATTGTTCTCCAGGTGGCGCCACAGCAATATACAAATCCAGAAAAGAATGATCTCCATGTACAATCAATTTTACATGGTGTGTTCCAACCGGCAATCGCTTCTTAAGCTGCAATAATACATGAATCTTGTATTTCTATTTTATAACTAGCTGGCCCGGCCATGCTCCGCATGGCCGTTCAGCTATCTATGGGGGCCGACCACGCTTCGCGTGTCCGGCTCCAGCTAATCTATATAAATAGAAGCTAATCTATATAAATAGAAATGTCAATGTTTGTTTGTGCGAAATCTTGAACCTACGTAAGTTCCTAAACACGCACATTATCTATATTCAAAATCTTAAATACCGGAAAGTCCTTAATCTATTGCTTTGAAATTTTGATACAAAGTTGCAGTCGAATAAGCGCATGTTTTTAAATATTCATCGATTGATTTCAAATTTTGATACGCGTTGCATTCCAATGGGTAAATGTTTTTAAATAATAAAGGCGAGCAATTCAAGCTTTTCATTTATTTTTTGCTTTGTGAGAATGTGATTCGTTTATTCTTTGATTTGTGGGGGATTTAGTTGCGTTGCACTAATGTCGACGTCAGGATAGTGTATTATCAATTGTTTCGTTCAAGCAATTTAAGGATTATCTCTCTGACTTCTATTGTTAGATTGTGTTTTGAATTGCCTCTTTTCATAAATTTTACCCATTGATCTAAACCGCACAACTGTAAGGATTTCTCTGAGCTTTGTTGAGCGTGAATGCAAACGTCTATCAAACTGGGAATTGCAGTCTCTTAAATTGGAATAACGTATCCATTGGAATTTTTCTTTTGAAAATAACGTATCCATTGGAATCCAAGATACGACCTAATATTAGAAGTAATATCAGCCCAATATGAGAAAAGATAATTCACAAATTGTTTGAAGGAAACATTTCATTATACATTATCATGATCCCGACATTTGTGTGACGCAACCAAACTCCCCATAAAGCAAAAAATAAACGAAAAACTCAAACTACTGGCCTTCTTCATTTAAAAGCACGTGCTTATTTGAATGCAACGTGGCAGAGAGAAGGCGTCAATGCAGAAAGAAGGCGTGGTTCAATAAATTTTGTCTGCTCATGAAGATGCGGAACGGGCGGAGTCGAAAAATTCCTTTTATTTATTATTATTTATTATTTTTCATTATTTATCATTATTATTAATTATTATTTGTTACACAGCAGCGAAAAATCAATAATATCAATAAAACAAATCTAATGATAAATTTATAAAATAAAAAAGGAGAAAACGATTAAAGGGAAAAAACCCGAGTCGATACATTAAACTGCTCTCATTGAAATCTCTATTTAAAATGATAGAAAAGGGTGCCTTTGTTGGCGCGCTAGAGTAATCGACATTGACCCTAGTTGAGGGTTACAAAGGATTAGCTAATTATTTATTAGTATTCAGTATTTATTGTTTATTATTATTTATTATTATTCAGCATTCTGTATTATTATTCACTACTATTTATTAGTTATAATTCAATATAATTTATTACTATCACTATTTATTATTATTTATCATTATTTGATATTAATTAATATTTATTACGCAACAGTAAAAAGTCAACAATATTAGTAAAACAAATCTAATGATAAATTTATAAAATAAAAGAGAAGAAAACCTCTAAAAGAGAAGACTAAAAAAAAAAAAACCCGAGTCGGAGCATTAAACCGCTCCCGTGGAAATACAAAATGATCGAAAGGGCGCCCTTGTTAGCGCGTGATGATGATGCGCACTTATTGGCGCGCGACGGTCATCACATTGAACCCAGTTTAATTTCTATTATTATTGTTAACCGCATCTTTTACCCAAGAAGAAGAGAGAGAGATGAAGGGAAAAAGGAGAATGGCAGAAAAAAAGGTAGGCGGAGGCTAACCGTATCTTTTACTCAAGAAGAAAGATGAGAGAAAAAAGGAGAATAACGGAAAAAAAGGTAGACGGATCCAATAAATTCCACCTCCTCACCTATTTTCGGTTGTCACGGACGTGACATGTGAAAAAACGTAACCGTATTTATTGGAGTGCAAGGTTGTATCAAAATTTGGAAAAAATCGGTTGAGAATTTACCGGAGATCGGGTGTAGGTAACAGGTAGCATTTACATTTTTATTTATATATAGATACATGATGTTTGTATTTCTTAATTAAATTTAAAATCTTTTTTTTTCTTTTCTACACCATAAGAATAAGTCGCATAGTTCATAAAAACAGAAATAATGAAACAAAAATTTTTATCCCTTTGATCATTAGGAAATTTCATTATTAGCTTAAGAAACTGCCGATGAACAAACTTTGAAATTAGAACAGTAGAATTTAAAACAGAATAAAAATTCAATTAGAAAATGAATGTTTGACAGAAAAAAAATCCCTTTTTTTCTATTTATACAAAAGGTGAAAAAAAAAATGAAATAATTAATAAATATATGGATAAATAACCTCAAATGTAATTCTGCCATGAGAATCAGTAATATCTGTTTTAATCAGCTGCCAATCACCTCCAGTAGGTCGCATATAAGCGGAAATATTTTCACGACTTAGAGCTACTAAATCCATTGGTCCATAACAAAATCGTGCATGGATCACCTGCTCAATTCCTTCTACGCAAATAAGATCGTTACCACTGAAACTTGGTGCTAAATTGGCGATCTGAAAATAGCAGCAATATAGCTTCAATTGTATAAAATCTGAATTTAAATTCGAAACGAATTTATTAAACGAAACAACTATACATCGAAAACGAAAAATTTATATTACTAACTTTATATTTGGTTCTCTTCTTGTTCCATACTGCAGGACCAAGTTTAATTTCTGATGGAATTTTTGCAATATTAGTCAAATTTACTGGATGGACACTTTCCGAATGTAAAAACTGTCTGGAAGGATTGTTTTTGATCATTACATGAGCATCGACAAATTTTAAACTATTATTCTGATCTTGAGAACTTTTTAACAACTTTATATTTCAATATCGTCTTCTCTTCATAAATTCCTAAAAATTTTTTAAGACATAATTTCCATCTCAAAATACAATCATCTAATAGTTGATGGTTTTTTTTTTTTTTTTTTTTTTTTTCTTTAAAGGAATCTCTATTGGAAATGACATGAGAATACTGGTTACAATAGTATATAGGCTTCTTCATGTGAAAAACTTATGGCATCAACTTAGGCTATACGATTTAATTCAATAATTAAACATTATTGTCCTAAAATGTAAAATATTCTTCATTTCCTAATCACATACATATAAAGTATAAGTTATTATTTCAGAATCAAAGTTCTTCTGAAATTAAGAGATTAAACTAACTTGAGAATAAAAGCAGCTACATCATCACTTTCCCAATATGAAGTATGGAGAACATTGGGAAGGGCTGATGATGGCAAAGTAATCATAGCATGTGGGCAGTGCAATATATGATCGATACGATGATTACCCCAAAGTAATGAAGAATCAAGCATACTGTAAAAAAAGAATTATTCGAGAAGTCTGCGAATTTTCGAAATAAGAAAATAACATATGCAAACTAAAAATGTGTCGAAAACATTTTACACTTAGATAAAAAGTTTAATGTTAGTTGAAAAAGCAAGAATAGTATATATTAGTATAGGTTTTGCTATGAACGAATCTTTGCAGTATTTATAACTCATTCTCATCGAAATATGCGCATTGCTTAAGGGATTTAGCCAGCTGATCATACCGCTTCTCTCAGATTATCGCTTTTGAAAGTATTTCAGTCATTTACCTATTATTGTTTTCAACAGCATCAGCAGTACCATTATAACGAGGTACATTCACAGGTAGCAACATTGAAAGCTGAGGATTTAATACCGGTTCAAGCCGAGCCCCACATGCATCTATCGAATAGTACATATTAAATAACTGACTGTATTCCAATGGTTGAGCTTCTGCAAGCAAATCAAAAGATTTTCAATTTCGAATTAAATTTCAGTGCAGCAGTTAATTTTCGAAAAGATAAATACAAGTATTTTTCAATTTTTATTAAAAAAAATATTTTAGAAACAGGAAAATGTACCGTAGCCATGAAATTTTCGATGAATCAAAACAAAAGCCAAAGGACAACCAAGAAGAAATGTCATAATTGGACGGAAAGCCAAAGATTCCTGCACTTCCTGCAACAGATTTACTTCAATTAAAAAGATAAAACCTAGAAAAAAATCACACAGATCATCAATCAAGTACTGTGTATGTTACCGCCGAATGTCAATTCTATATATTTTTATAGGTGCGAATTTTGTTTTTATTTTCCTAATTGCTTTTTTCCATTTCATCCAATATAAAATTCAATAGGAATTTGATCAGAAAATATGAATTTAAAGGAAAAAAGCAATTTGGAAATACTATTTAAAACAAAATTAAAGAAAAACTAATATACATCATTTGAAGAAGTTTCTGAATTAAGTGTTGATCGATGACAATTTCTGAACTTTACCGTCAATGGTACTGACAAATTTCGATGTAATTTATTGCCATCTATCATCCATTCATTTTCTGTAGACTATAAATAGTAAATTTATGGATAAAATTAGATATCCGATTTTTTTGAAACGAAATTACCACATATTTTCTAAACAAGATTTAAGGTGATCTCATTCTCCAAAATGCTAAGTCCAATCTGTTAATCTATAGACTGATAATAACCATAGCAAATATGTTGATATTTTACTTTTGGAGTCTTCACTGTCAATATGACATTAGTTTTCAGGGTTTTTTTTAAAGATTCCAAGAATATGTATATATTATATAAATCGCCGTCTTTATTATACTGCAATGAGATATGACATTTTTTGATAAGATTTGATGAAATATTATTGTTATCATGTATTGTCAAAGATCTAATCACCTCTTGCTCATTCTCATTTGCAGTGATATGAGACTTGGTAGAAAGGTTACTAAAATGTCGAGAAACAATCTGATGCGATTGGCAGTGATTTCCGGATCGTTTCAAACATTCATGCAGCAAAATTCCACCCAAATAATCACCCACAGCAAATATTTCACCGTTAAAATTTCGACCAGCACTGGAATGCATAAATTGATTGTATGCTTCATTGGCTCGCTGTAACGTATTCCGAACAGCCTGAAAATTTTAATTTTGAAAGAAAATATGAAGCTATGTACAAATTAATAAATATAATAAGGTTACGGATTCTATCAATAAGCTAATAAAGAGATAAATTATATCGAAAATCAAGCTAGCTTTACTCCTTCCCATACTTAAAAAAATAAATGTTTTAAGTTTTATAACAAAAAACATAAGTCATTATGACAATAAGTCATTCACTTTAATAAAAAAATATAATGATATCAATTATTAATAATTGTAACTAAAATGAAGATTTGTCATTGTAACATTACTCAAAAAAAAAATAAAAAATAAAAAAAAATAGATAAATCAATTAAAAAAAAAGTCCCCTTGTTATTGTGTTGAAATTCAAATTTTTTTTAGAACGGTTACAAGACCTTTTGATATTAATCTATCTAACATTAAATACGTATACCATTATGAGAAGTTCAATTTTCATCACTATTTTTTAAATATCATTCATGTTAAGAAACAATATTAATGTACTATTCTATTATGAAAATCTTATTTTTTTAATCCTTATAAGATCAAATAAAACTATTATCATTTCTTCTTTCTTCATCGAATTTACACATCATGTTACTACTCATTTCATTCCTTAGCAATATTCTGCATTTTTATAAAATAATTCATATTATGATGATAGTAAAAATCTTAAAACGGTGAAAAAAAAAATGTTGAACAGAAATATTTTGTACTAAATTTTGAGCTTTTAAACAAGATAAAAGTAAGATCCCATTCATAACATTTTAGAAAATGTAAGGACTGTGCAATGGAAAAAATGCATTCTCGTTATTTTCAAATCCTTATTATAAAGTCCTGTTTTTCAGATCTTTATAAGACAAAAAAAAAGTGCATCTCTCTTTATCCACCTGATACAAAAATCACCTAAAAAATCATTACTGTCCTTATTCAAGACAATAATATCGTTTAATGTTATACAAAAATGAAATCTCAAAACAATAAAAAATTTACCAACGAAATTCAAAACAAAGTCAAACATTCTAAAATTTCGATTTCCAAAATATGGGAAAACGTCTCATTGTTTGTAGATATAAAATTATTGATGTTTTCGAATGTAACAAATGACCGTTTCCATTATTCATAAATACTTCAAATTGAGAATTTGAAATTTAGAATAGACTATTTACGTTTTATATGCATCGTTAAATTTTGATTACTCTCTTCTAATATAAATTTTTTCTTTGGAAAATTTATGTATAAATCAAACAAACACACGATTGCACTATACTATCCGAATCAAGAAAAAAACCTCAAAATAATATTGTGAAGAAGAAAGAAGTAATGCCAATGATGGATGTAAGAGACCATATGTAGGTGCAATTGAGATCAAATGTAAAGCTGTATCAGCGAATTCTTGACCACATGATATTTGTAAAAAGTGAACATGTCCTTTCAGATGTTCATAATCTGCTGAGATCTGTTTTTCTATCGTTAAACGCAACGAAGTTGGATCTGTTACATTCTGATCCGTTGAAACCTGAAAAAAATGGGGAAAAATGATGCTTACACACATTTGCATATTATAAAAGTAGTACAAATATCATTACATTATTCATAAGGAAATGGCAATATTTTGAATACTTCAAAACCGATCTTGCAACAGTCATTTAAAATTTGAGCGATCACTATTCAGCAATTGGATTGTATAACTCTTTCGAGTTATTCTTTTTCCTAATTTCTTTGGATTTATGAATTTTCATCTATTCATTACAAGTCTTTTCTCAGTTTTTAAATCAAATAGGGCTAAACATGTTATACAAGAATGTCATTCAACAAAAAACCAAATGTAGTGAAATGTAATCAAACAATTGCACTATTCACTATTTCTCTTTCGTTGCAGCATATAATCTTCAGTACTTATTTCTCTAAAAAGCAGCTTTTATAAATTGTTTGATGGTTTATTTTATAACTATCACTAACTTGTTTTTTTAATAAACCACTTTCATCACTTGAGCATGATGAAAAGCAAAAATTCATGCTAATTTTTTAAATAATTTTTCATGACAGCTGCGCTTTAGATGCTTATGTAATAATGCTGATAAAGTGTTAATTTCAATATTATTTAAATTAAAATGATACAACTTTCTCGGTTTCTCAGTTATTTTTTGGAGCAGTGATATCATTTTTTTTTTTGCAAGAATACTATAATGTTAAATGAAATATGTTTGAATCATTGTGTGATGCAGTTCATGTTGGTGACATTATTACAAAAGGAAACACATTCAAAATTAATCAATCTTGCAATCTCAATCCTAATAATCATTCTTAATTCATGAAGCACTCAGCCCATGCATAATACTAATTGAGATGAATCCATGATCTTTGTTTAGAATCGCATTTAAATTTAAGTTTCAACCAAATTTCAATGTTATGCAAAGGATAAATAAGTTATTTCTAATCTATAAAACTTTATTTATGCGAAGAATCATGACAGCGCTCTTATGTTATTTTATTAAAGCAAATATAAAGAACATTTCAATTAGTAAACGTTATTTCCTGGAATTTTTAACGTTTTCATACAAGTCTATAGGCTTTAAAAGGTATTCAATCATAATACAAGCAGTACAAGAGACTGCTTATATTTTGCATTGTTAATTTTTAACAAACAAATTTGAATTATCATTCAAATTCAAGTCCACTAAAATCTTGACATCTTTTAGTTAATAAGTAGTAAATTAAAAAAAATTATCGATGTTAAAATTTTAGCCAAAAAACTCACATCTGAGAAAATATCATTGTAAAAGATGATTATAAGTAAAGAAATATTAGATGCAGTATTAGCTTCCATTGTCGTATTTTGTTCAATTTGAGACAATAACAAGGTTTCATTGTCATCATTAAGCGATATCTCTGAATACCATTTTGTTAGCGATTGAGAATCGTCCATGATCGGATCACCTTCCATACAATCGAAATAAATCGATGAAGAACTGGACACAGATGATCGTGCCATTAACTTAGATAAATGTTCCGCTGCCTGAAAAGATGGATAAAGAGGTCTTTTTTTTTTTCGAAAAAATAATCAAAATTACTTATGAGTTATTATGACTTTTCTGACAAACGAATGAAGTATTTCACTCAATAAATGAGCAGCAAAATATGAATTCCTTTAAAAATTGTTATTCCCAGAAGAGGATTAATAATGCCATGACATCAAACCATTTTGTTAAATCACTCTTGATTAAATTGTTAATTTCAAGTAATATCCGGGAATTCAAGGGATCTCTCTATTCTTCTCTTCCCTTCAATGAAACATTTCTTCAGTATGATATGTGATTAATCTATGCATTAAATAGACCACACTGATGTAAAAATTGATCCAAAAGTTAAATTCTAGAAAAAAGGAAATTATTACATCGCGTTCTAATTCGCGTACATCCTCAAGCGTAAGGCCATCCCATTCATCTTGCCATACCCATGCTTGCTTATGAGCTCTTAGCATTGTATTACGCAATGCATAATTGTGTATCCAACGTTCCGCACGAGTTTGTAAGCCCCAAAATCGAAATTCAACCTGAAAAATTCCTGTCATTACGAAATTCAGTAAAATTCATACAGGAACGATCTGATGAAATTCTTGATGTCAACTAACAAAATTCTAAACATCTCAAAATGAGTCAAATAAAATTTCTCATTTTCTTTTTGCTTCTTGAAAGTTAAAATTTCCGATGGTGCAACGCACTTTGCAAAGTTTATAAGCACACATAATAGGTTTTCCATTTTTGATGCAATCCTCAATCCAATCTTCTTTGAGTGGTCCGCGACCAGTCTTTTTACTACAGTATAATTTCGGGTCTTCTCCAGGAACATAATCATATGATGATGATAACGCATCATTCACAAAATCCATTACATCTATAACTTGAAATTTACTTTGTCAACTTTTCCCCAAACATTTACTGAGAGGAAATGATGAAATTTACATCTAAAACTGATTTCATAAATTAAACTATCTTAATAGAATACTTTTAGATTTTAAATCTAATTGACTCAATCATTTTTTTTTTTAGAATTAAAATGATTCGAAAATTAGAGAAAAAGCATTCTTTGCCAAAAAACTTACCAACAACTCGATTTTTCAATTCATCACCGGTAAGCTCGAAAACATTTTCTTGATTACCGGCATCATTATAATACTTCGTTTCCACTTCAATATTGAAACGATCCAAAAATGGAGATGAATAACGTGTTTTTGTATAGGGAAACGCATTCCACGCTTCTTCATGTGCTTCCAGCGCATTTGTCGGCAATACACTGCGTAACCATACTTCAAAAAAGAAATTTGGTGAATTAGCTTAAGTATGTGTATCAAGTTTAGGTATGTAATTAGCTTAAGTATGTATCTTAAATACGTGTATTTAATCACTTCAAATATTTTGAGCATCTTTTTTTTTTTAAATCTTTTTAAATATTACAACAAGATCTTTTTAAATATTACAATTATTCCACAAAAAACCTCTTCGATATTTGAGTTATTTCAACAAAATCGCTGTCTTCAGACAATATACAATACAAAAATTTCCTGTTTCATCTGTATTATACTACCACCTTCATAATCGAAATAGAAATCTTTTTTGCTCGAAAAAAAAAGAGGAAAGAATGTTTCAATGCAATTCACTTTACACTTATGATTTGAATAGCACTTTACTCACGAAATATTTCATTTGATTTTTGCTTTTACACTCTTCAGTTTATCAATAAAATATAAATAGAAAAAAAGAAAAGAAAAAAACATTTCCTCATGTTTCTAATGAAAATTCATTGCTTACTTGGTTACTTTTCTGATCTTTTGAAATAAAATGTTGATTTATATTTATTTGGCTTTAAAAAAATACACAAACGCAAAAAAAAAAAAAAGACAAAAGAAAAAAAAAAAGTGGAAGGAAAAAACGAATGATTTGTTTAGCCAGGTTGTTTATCAAATTTTCTGCCATTTCTAGATATTATAAAGCGCGAGAGGAAATTAAAAATGACAGCAGCTCTTAACAAATAAAAGAAAATTTCTTCACTTTACTAAATTAACAATTTAATTTGTTTAATTTGTTTTTTTTTGTTTTTTTTGATAAACTATTTCGAAAATGCTCCAAAATACTTCTTTGGCTAAGTAAAATATTAATATGAAATGAGAATTATGATGATGCATTTTATTTTGTTATCAAAGTAATTTGTTTCTTCCTAATTCAAGATTGTCGTATAATAATAACTAAATATAAGAATAACTAGTATAATAATAACTAAATTATCAGTGTAATAATAATTAAATTACACATATTTTCAGTGAAATAACTAAATTACACATATTTTCTGTAAAATAATAACTAAATTACACATATTTTCTCATCTTACTGTCATATTATCGTTATTATTTTTTTGTAAAAATTATTCATTGAAATACGAAATATTTACCCGGAATTTTATTGCCAATATGATAAATTTTAAATGTGTATTGACCGGAACCACCCGGACCAGCGTTATATGGTTTATTAATGATGATTTCCACACCATTACCTTCACCCGAACTTTCTTGTCGACTTTTTTTCTGCAAATTTTTAATTTTTTTGACAAACAAATTTTAATCATTAATTATTTATTCCAAAAAATTGTCATTCGTTTCATTGCAATTCTTTTAAAAAAGGAAATTTAATTTTTATTTTGAAACTTTCTTCTATATTAATGCTTCAGTTGCTATTTCAAATTCAAATTTCCAATATAATGAGAAAAATTCTTTGTTTACGAAATTCTAATCTGTTTTTTTTAATGTTGACAGAAAATCTATGTACAGCTTTCACTATATACAGCTCCTAAATATTTTTGGAATACAAATCAATATTTTTCTAACATTTATTATTTAAGAATATGACGAAAATCTGCTTCAATTTTCAGACTTTTTTTTCTATTTTTCTTCTTCTACTCTTTTCCTATACGATAATTTTCCTCTTTACAGAATGTCAATTAGTGAAGAGATTTTTGCCATAACATAAATACTAAATAGCAATTTAACACAAACAAAACATAGCATTAATATACAGACGTTTCGACAATTATTTAAACAAACTTATATTCTGCTTAAATTATCAATTCATATTTTGAGAAAAGAGAAACTTTCCTAAAATTTTAAAAAATGTACTTTTTTGGCTGTTCGTCATCAATCATGCTATCATTTATTTTATTAAATGGATCATCAATTTCAATAAATCGGTGTTTAATCTTTAAAAATAGGCCATTAGATGAACAATTCAAAACAGGTTTTATATGATGAAGAAATTCACTGACAGCTTATTATTAAATCAGTATATATTAAAACACAACATCTTTTATAGTACAATTTCTTACAGTACAAATGTTTCAAATATTCCAGTCATATGATGCGGAAACCGAAAATTAGAACTTCTGTAAAGAAAGCCTGGGCTTAGTTTATCGGGACTTGGAAATTCTCAACTGTTGAAAATAAATAGAATACTGCAAGGATTTGAAGACTTGAGATCTAAGATTCAATGATCAATAAATATTTAATCATTAAGCCATCATAAAATGCTAAGCAATTTAAAAGTGATCCAGTTGCTAATTCCATAAGTTTGAGAAAAAAAAAAAAGTTGCAGCATGAACTGAAGCTCGCAATTTAAATGTAAAAAAGCTGCAATCAAATTTGCTTCTACTGAACTTAGCAATCTATAAATAGTTATCAAAAAAATTTTGATGGCGAAAAATTTACCATATGTTCTGCTTTTGCAAATTTAACTATCATTCTAAATGTGCCAATATTTTAATATCAAAGTAAAAAAATATATATAAATACAAAGAAAAAAAAACGATTGACATTTTTTAAAAATTAAAAAGTAACCAGTAATATCCACTGCATACAAATCTGCTGAAGTATACAAGATAGTTTTACTTGGTAAAATATTTTCTAATTTTTAAAAACTCGATTGATAGTTAATCTAGTTTAGAAAAATATAATCACTTGCAAATTTGACAGCAAATAATTATTAAAACTGTAAGCAAATTAGCAAAAAAAAAACCTTGAAACTTGAGATTCTTTAGAAAAAAAAAAGAAATTTAATGCCAAATATCTTCTATTGCAAAGGATCAATTTCAACAAAAAAAAATTATGAAAAAATTTTATTTTTCATGGAATTAAAATTTATGACTTCTTCTTTAATTCAATATAACCAAATCAGTTGTTAAATATTTTTTCAATCAAACGTTGATATTGCTTCGATGAGCACATTTCAGGGAATCATTTGATTAAAATTAATTAGTTAAAGAGTCGAATGTATAGCCACAAATTCATTAATATGTGACATATGATGAATTTCAATCAAATCTTTATAACAATTCTTACTCAAATCTATCTACTTGTGATGAACGAAAAATATAACTGTATGGCGGAAAATATTTTTTTCGATATATTAAAAAATTATCCAGTATGGAGAAAAAATTTTCTTCAACAAAATTTTATACTTTTAAAATCTCAAATTTCTGAAACACTTAAAACAGTGAAATAGAATGCGAATGAGAAAAACAAAAGAGAGAAAAGAAAAAATCTTTTTGCAATATAAAATTTCATTACTTCGAAATAGCAAATTCATGGAAATTTTTTTTTGTATCACAATTTCCTAAAAACAAATAATGGCTTCCAAATAATTAATCTTCTCTGGAAAAGCGTTAAAATTCATGAATTCAAAAAAAAGAAAAAAAAACGCGTACTTTGAAGCGTATACTTCTTTTTTCCCCATTTCGTCTTCTCCTTCCCAAAATGAAAACGAAAAACCGAATAAAAAAAAATTTTTTAGCCAAAATTATAAAACTAAACCTGAATCATATAAAGCTGAGCGATACGATATTCATTGGTCGTAAGAGGTAATAGAATACGATATTCCTTTATCAGCATTTGTTTTGATGGCAATAAATAAAAAATAGCAAATAATGGCAGTAGTAATAATAATAGTAGTGGAAGAAATAAATTGTTATCAGCAATATGAATAAATACTATCTTTCTTCCAGCAAATAATTATCAGCTAAATAATCAAGAAATTATTTCAATTGAATGACGTAAAAATCGTTAGTTATAAAAATGTCCTTTTCTTTTATATTTTTTCAATCGTTTTTTGATTTTTGGATTACTTGATTTTCTATTATTTAATTTTTGAGCAGTTTAATAGATTGGTAGATTATCAGTTATATCATATGAAATAAGCATGAAATATTGATAACAGTAATTCATATCTTATCATATTATCAATTCCCAACGGCGCGAAGGAAAGCAAAGATTAAACAATGCAGGAGTGAGGGAGAAATAAGGGTGGAGAAAAAATAAAAGAAAGAGGAAGAAATACGGAAGAGAAAAACATAGGATGAAGAGAGTAATAAATTATATGCTATAATTGGAGTAAACCGATTATATTGGATGAACGATCACAAAAAAAAAAAAGATGATAAATGGATGATAATACATAAATACAGAGAACCATGAAAAGAGCATTAGTTAAAAAAGCGAAAGAAAGCAAAAGAGGAGAGGGAAAAGGAGGGAAAGAGAGAGGGAGAGAGTGGGAAAAGAGAGGGAGAAAGTGGAAGAGAAAAGGAAAAACGGGAAAAAACAAGTAACAAACAAACTGGACAGTTTCCCATCATGTGGAAATATAACCTTAACTTTTAAGGCCTTTTCAATTTGTAGTCATCATCATCGATATTCTCTTACACTTTCTTGTGCATTTCTTCCTATAATATTTTTCTTTCCTTTCTCATCTTTTTCTCTTCATTTCAACTAATAATTTTCCTCGTCTTTTCTCTTTGCTATTTTGTCTGAATTTTAATACCTAAAAAAAAAGGTTTTTTTTAATATTTTTAGGTATTTTTCGCCTTTCTTCAGGCCTTTTTTTCTCCTATTAAATAATTTGTTGTAAAATATGTAAAAATTGTGAGCTTTTTCTATGTTAGAAGCCAAGGTAAAAGATGACTGAAAATGCAAAGCATTTTATTACATAACGAAGTAAGTTAATAATAAAAAAGGAAATAAATTAAAAGCAATGAAGGTTTGTCTGTCATTCTAGATTTGTCTGAAAGCTTTCTTCTCTGTCAATTTTCTTGGTTTTAAATGTTGCATAAATAATGGATAGATGCATTTGCTTGGGGGAAATATATCAAGCATAAAGATAAGTAAAATGCTGCAGAAAAGTTAGAAGCATTCATGTTGCCATCACATCTCTCTAATTTGTAATTTTTAAGCTTTCACTTTCGCTACGATTTAAAATTCATAGGAAATAAGAGAAAACCAAAGAAAAAATTTAGGCCTAAAAAGAAAAATAAATAATTTGATCGAATCATGTAATCCACATAAAAACATGCACATTCTTCATTTCATACAAATAAAATAAGATATATGTCGGCAAAAATGCATTATTCTTTCCAGTTTATAAGAAATAAATAGAAAAAAAAAGTGGGAAAATAATATTTCCTATTTTTTTCTTTTTTTTTTTTTAATCGAATTTTAAAGCTAACATTTTCAATTCATTTTATTTTCCAGTCTTTTTTTTTTGCATTATTTTGATTGATTTTATAGTTTGCAAAATTTATGCCAAAATGAAAATTGATAAGCAATATAATTTGATTTGGACTTTAAGTTTTTTTTTTTTTTTTCAATAATCTTTGTGATTATTCTAGTCGAAGTTTAGCAAAATTATGAACTTTAGGATATTTTATCCTAAGTTAGAATAAATATATACATATATATATATATATATATATATATATATATATATATATATATATATATATGCAAAAATACACACATACATACACACACAAACAAACATGCATGCAAATTGAAATATTCAATAATGTCAATCAAATAAAATGGCCGCAATTTATGAAGGAAAAAAGAAGAATGTATTACTCCGACATTTCTATCATTTTAATTTAAATTTAGATGAAATTAAATGAATGAAGCATTAAATGAATTTGAATCATTCACGGAAGCATTGAAGGAAGAATGAAATGATTGAGGCAAATTAAAAAGCGGAAACTGTATCGAACGTCATTCTCGCCATCTATCAATCATCCATCCATTCTATTTGATAATTTCCAATATGTCCAGATACTGAAATCGGCCTGTTGCGACGATTTGCGCAGATATTCAAATGATTTATTACATTTCCGATTTATGAAGATTCGGTTGGCGTGTTATAGGGTATCCGGCATGCCCAATACCAAATGTTATTCGAAAAAAAAAAAAAGAAAAAAAACCACACAAGGGATTGTCTCTCACACCTCATGCAAAAATTAAATTGAAATTTTTATTTGATTTCGACGGCCGTACCGTCTTTTCAGAAGGACGGGTCGCAATTTGGAGTTTCCTAACCTATTTGAAACTTTGAAGCTGGTAGCGAAGTTGGTGGTTCTTAATGTTTCTAATTTTTGGTTTCGCATTTACATGGTTTTTATTTTAGATTCTTTTTTTTTTTTTTTTTTGGTAATTTTGGACACTCGAGTTTTATTCATTTAAATACATGGATATTCACATCTTATTTATTCAAACATATAGATTTTGTGCGATTATTTAATAAATTTAATTACATACATGCTCATTTAGTGAAATTACTAAAATTGGATAACCAATCGATGTTTTTTGCAAATTTTATTCAAAAAGTTGCGTTGTTTCAAGTATACAATTATTGAAGCATTATTTATTTGTATTTTTTGCAGTAGGAAATTTTAATATGGTAATGAATGCGGATGAAACGTTACCTTCAATGTTGCCTTCAACACCGACTTCTGTTACTGTGAATGATTTGGATAGGTTAATTATTAACTTCCTTTTAAGTTTTATTAAAAGTTGGTATTTATTGGAAAAACAAATATTTGCAAAAATATTAAGCTTATTAAGCATAGAGAACTTTCCTTTATTATGGAAGATTACGAGTTACATAATAAATTTATCTCTGATAATTTTCCATCGACAATTTTAAGACAAATTGAAACATTGATGAGATGCGAATGTATCTCAGAGCAAGAGGTAAAATCACTTTGCGCCAAAGCACGTGAAATCCTTCTTCAGGAAGGCAATGTGCAAGTGGTCGATTCTCCTGTCACGGTAATCTTTTATTATTTATTCGAATTTTCTAAATTTTTTAAGTTTTATGGAGTGGTCACGTAGTACTTTTGCACGATAGCAATAATTAATCAACAAGTCATATGCTTCTTATGTCAATGTGCAGTATCATTATATAGCACCACTAAGTAATCAACACGATATTAATTGTGTAAATTTTTTATGACATTAATAATTAAGTAAATAATAATAGTATAAATTGTAATTACCCATTGTTCTCTTAATATGAATTCTTTCTTTTTTTTATTAAGTAGTCAAATTAACATAATGAATAACAAGTAAATTACATAATATCTTATTACATGATTGTCATGCTACTTTTGCGGGATCAAAAATTTACGGTTCAACTAATTTTATGTTCTAGAAACCAAAAAATATTCCTGTCATGATTAGAGAGATATTTAGATATGTGGCGATATTCATGGTCAGTTTTACGATTTGATGGAATTATTCAGGGTTGGTGGTCAGGTTCCTGACACGAATTATCTGTTCCTTGGTGACTTTGTTGATCGCGGTTTTTATTCTGTTGAGGTAAACTACTTTTTATGCATCGAAGTTTTTGATCAGTATAGTTCAATTATTATTTTTCCTCAAATTTTTATTGCTGCCTTGAAAATAAGAATTTATGAATAGCTAAATAAGAAAATATGAATCATAAATAGATACTGATGTCAATTTCATTCGATACAATTCAATGTCCAATTTTTGTTTATCCTATTTCGAGCTTATGACCCAACTTATGTTATTATTTTCTGAATCAAATACTCAGTTTAACTTGCCCTATTTCGAGTATAGTGCATGACCTTATCTTCTGTTTTCCAGACTAGCGTTTATTTCTATAAAAATAAACTTTGATTTTCAAGCATAAAATAAGGAATGAACAAATTTTATTTTTCATTAATCTTCATGTTAAACACTGATTATAACAGAAATAATCAAAAGTAGCTTTTATTTGATTTTTAACTATTTCATCCAATCTTGGTGAATTTAATCGCAGTTTAATGATTGTAATTTTGCAGACATTTTTGTTATTGCTAGCACTAAAAGTGCGGTATCCCGATAGGATGATGCTAATCAGAGGGAATCATGAATCTCGACAAATTACTCAAGTATATGGATTTTATGATGAATGCCTGAGGAAGTACGGTTCATCAGCTGTTTGGAGGTAAGTAACGTCTTAGTTTTGACCTTTTCTTCACTTTTAAAAAGTTGAGATTCCTGGGTTTTTATCGCTACGCTACTGCAGTTTGTTTTTTATTTTCTGAACTTTGTGTTAAATGATTGATGTTTAGGTGTTGTACTGAAGTATTCGATTGTTTAAGTCTTTCTGCAGTCATTGCGGGTAAAGTTTTTTGTGTTCATGGTGGTTTATCGCCTTCAATACAAAATCTTGATCAAATTAGGACGATCGATAGGAAGCAAGAGGTAAATGTAGTGCAATTTCATTGTCTTATATGAGCATTTCTTGGAAAATTTCGTTATAAATTACTAGCTATCGGTTTGCAGGTGCCACATGATGGTCCAATGTGTGATTTGTTATGGTCAGATCCCGAGGAGAGTGTTGGTTGGGGTGTTAGTCCTCGAGGTGCTGGTTACCTGTTCGGTTCTGACGTTGTTAAAGTTAGTTTTATCAGCTTTCATGTTTATCTCTTATTTTTTTATTTCGCATAATTAGCCGACATACGTAGTTTTGGAGGAAGCTATTTTTGAAGTAATTTTTTGATTGTTTATCAGAATACAAGGAAAATTTTTCGGATAATTTCCTAAATTATGTAGTATCATTTTCTGCTGTTTGAAGCTTTCTTTATTTTATCATTTTTTCTTTTATCGCAGATCTGTATTTGTCACAGACTCGTTTTTTATCAAGGATAGATGATAATTAGTTTAGGCTTTTTGTCAAGCAAATGGTGTAGATTTGATTTGTCGAGCTCATCAGCTTGTTATGGAAGGTTACAAATGGCATTTCGGTGAAACAGTTTTAACAGTTTGGTCGGCACCTAATTATTGCTACCGGTAATATTGCTTTATTTTTTTGTAAAACTTTTTTTTCCAGAAACTACATAGTCCAAAATTATTTTTAGTCCCCAATCAGAATGACAGTTAACAGCTAGATTGCATTTTATGAATAATACGTACAGGTGTGGTAATGTCGCTGCTATTCTGGAACTTGATGAACAACTAAATAAAGATTTCACCATTTTCGAAGCTGCGCCACAGGTTCATTCAGCGATTTAGCTTTTGTTTTTTAATTTTTAATTTTTTTTTTTGAAAGAAGATTAAATTTGAAAATTTAATAAGAAATTTTATGCCTCATATACCTTCTTTGACCATAACCGATCTGATGTCCATTTGCAACTCAACATCTATCTCTCTGTGGCATGCTGACACTCGTCTCTAAATCGTTCGGACTAATTACAGTTTAATTCAAGCATTAAAACTAATATTTTCATTGTGCATTTGTTATATAGATATTTTTTTGCAGGAAAATCGTGGTGCTCCAGCGAAAAAGCCTCAACCGGACTATTTTCTATGAAAGCTGTATTTTTTTGATAGTATATTTTAAATTGAAATGATAAAATATTATTTTTCTCTCCATAATTTTTAAGTTTGTGAACAGAGATTAAAATATTCAATGTAATACAATTGATAATCTCTGTTGCTTGTTCCTTTTTCTTTTATTTATTCTGAAAGTACAAGCTTTAATTATTGTTTATTACTTCTGATTTGAAATTGCCACATGTTTTGATTTCTTCCTCACGTTGTAATACATTATTAATTAACTGGTATATTTTTTAATTTTTGCAATGGATTTGATTTGGAAAAAAAAGTTTTTTGAAAAAACCTTAGTTGTACAAATTTCTAGTTGTATAAAATAGCAATCATTCATTTCTTGTTCTGGAATAATTGAATAGAATTTACTTTCTACAAATGTTATTTCTTTTTATTTTTTAATTATTTTATTTTATTTTTTTATTTTTTTTTCAACAAAATTGCCTTATTTTACTTGATTATTATCAGAATTAGTGTTTTTGTAAACCTACCTGATATTGCCCACCCCAAAATATTTCCGTCTTCGTTACTTCAGAAGTTGAAGATTTAATTTCCAACACAGGTTTTCTTTTTTTTTTTCTTTCTTTTTTTTTTTTTTTTGTATCATTTAATAATTTTTGTTGAAAGAGCGAGAACTTGCAAAGGGAGAATATGTTGGTTATGTAACTCTGAGGACTTTTTGGTTGAGTCAAAAATTTTCTAATACATGGCTTTTGTCATGCTAAGTCATAGCATAACATAGATGTCGTTCGAAACGAATTTGTGGCAGAAGTTATTTTCTCGATGCTCACTTAAATCGTTTTCACTTACTTATTTGTTACTGTCTACGTTAAAATACAGCAATAATGCATTACTGGAAATTTCATGAGTGAATGAATATACGAAATAGATTGATTAATTGATTTTGATCAATTCAATAGTTTAAATTGAATATTCATGATTTCGATAGTTTTTTCCATGCTTTTTCGTTATGATACTTGTGCTATTATCCGATAATTTTCTCTTCTAAATGTTCTAGATTCTGTGAGATTTGGATTTAGCTTATGCGATTTTTTTTATTTTTCTTTTTCTCTGCCAACCATTCGACAAAGTAATATTTTTGTTGCTAAGAAAAAATTGGAAAAGATATATTCCGTAATATATTGATATAAATGCTTAAAGTTTATATCTCAAGCTTACATATCATTAGCCTTTATCCAGTAATAACTGGTTTAGCGCATTGCTCTCCTACTTACTATCCTAATTGAATTAAGTGTTAAAAAATAGAAATAATACGGGAATTAAAGAGGATAAATTTTGCAATAATGACATTAATTTTAATTACAGATGTTTAATTTGACAAGGATCATTGGACAAATTGCATCTCGTACATCAGGTGCGTATGCTTTTTCCGCTTCATCATCATCATCATCAACGATTCCTGAAGCATTGAAAGTACGGATCGAAAAGATGATCTCATCTGCTCCGGTAGTAGTTTTCATGAAGGGTACACAGCAGGAACCAATGTGTGGCTTTAGCAAAAATGTCAAACTGGTAAGTCCTAGTCAAACATTAAAATAAAATAAAATAAAACAATAGGAGTCGCATTGAAATTTCCATGGTTTCGATGGTAAAGCAGAGGAAAAGAATGAATTGAATTTCTTTAAGCAGTTGTTTAATCAAAAGTCTCTTTTGTTAATTCGTCCCAGAACGTTGGAATGATTTCATCCAATTAGCCGATAGCTACTCATTGTCTATCATGTTTTATACTTCTTAGTTCATCCAGTCCAATAATGACTAACTTTTCGTCCAATGGACATTATAAGCAATATAATATTGTAAGATTCTTTTTGCATAGCAAACACTTCCAATAATTGCCAATTCCTTCGCAAAATCCTTGCAGACAATTGGAAATTCTTTGCATATTGTAATTTTCAAAAATTGAAAATATCTGCTGTCATTTCCCATATATTCATAACTTACCTTCATACAAAAGCATTAGACATTATCTAACAAATTGTTTCAAAGTTTTCTCTCGTTTTATTTTGATTTTTCAGAGTTCTTTCCTTTTCAGATATTAGATTTTCATGAGGTTAAATTCAAAGATTATAATGTACTCGGTGATGATGAGCTAAGAGAAGGCATTAAAGTATACAGCGACTGGCCTACAATACCTCAGGTAAGCCGATATGCTACCTTATTTGCTCGATGTCAATTTTCACTTCGAAGAAAGAACATAACAAAAAGATTAAAAAAAGGCATAGATCTGATTAGGGTTTCTTTATTTGATACTTAGATGATTTTTCTCTTAGAAGCTTCGGCTTTCCGAAAAGAGAAAACAGTGACTTGTAGAGACAAATGCGGTAATTTTACTATTTTTCTAAAACCAACCGCAGAAGGTTTGAAACTGTAGAAAATAACACTACCACTACGTATGCGTGTTTCTGACGGGTTTCTTCAGGCATTGTCCTGAGCATCAATAATTTTAATTGATGTTCGACATTTCCATTTATGATATATTAAATGCTTACATTACAATAAAACATAACGATCAATAGCAAAGGAAAGTAATTTTTTTTTTTTTCAATTGATTTCCAGTCTTGTTCACTTCAAAAAACAATGAAAACATTTATAAAATATCAAAAAATATACAGAAATAATATGCATAAGATAAATAATGATAGGAAGAAAAAAACAATAAATGAAATAAATGACACCTAATAGAACCGAATTGTGCATATTTTCTCTTTCTTTTACAAAATATATTTTTTAATTTACATATTCTTCTATAGGAGGAATTACAGAAAAGAAACAAATATAGAATAGGAAAAAAAACAAATTTATGTAAATTTTTTTTCAGGTTTATTTGAATGGCAATTTTATAGGAGGTTGTGATATTCTTGTTGAAATGCATAAAAAGGGTGAAATAACGGACCTCTTTGAGAAAGAAGGTATAAAAACACGATTTTCGGAAGCTCCAGACGACGAACCAAAGAAAACATTAGGATGAGGATGGCGTTGGCAGTTGCTGTGATGACGATGCTGAACGCAATATTTGTGCTATAATTATCGTCATATTATCGCATCCAGTGCCATCTCCCGCTGTATTTGGTGATAAGCAATGGTCACAAATCTGCAACTAATTTTTTATTTTAGAATGTTGAGAAATGCAATGCCTCCGAACATCTACATAAAGATACATGCTTTGCATTTTTCTTTTCATCTTTTAAACAACATGTTTCCCCAAATTATGCTATTATTAGTTTAAATCGAATGTTTGCTTTTAAATATAAAAATTATTTGATAAAATTTCATATCTATTGAAAGAAAAATAATTTATTACTATAAATAATTTGTTGTATGAAAAGCATGACAAGCCATTAGATATGAATTCTATTTTTATGCTTAAATTCAAGGTTTATCATTTGCTTTTTCTAAATAGGAAGAGTTTATTGTTTTTCTAGGAATATTCATGTTGAAGATACTTTCCGAAATTTCAGTGTTTTTGTTTCATAGTTTATGATAATAAACTAATTTTTTATTTGATCTACAAATCATTTATGCATGTTTTTACAACTTAGCATTGAGGTCAGTTAACATAATAAGACACTTTCTGACAAATATGTAAACTTTATGTAATTTGAAATCTTGCAAAATAAAACAAAACAATAAACCTGTTCGCAGATATCACTGAGATTGACACCATCACTTATCCTTCGGCGTACGAAATCAATTGCTTCTTGGCTTGTGAGGGAATTCCTGAAAGTTACAGATCAGTCAGCAATAGAAATTACAGAAAGTAAACAGAATCACAATGGCAAACCACTCCAACGAATACTTTGAAAATGTCAAAAATCTGGGAAGTTCGAGTGACAAACTATAAATCATACCATATGCCATCGCAAGCAATAATGATAAATTCATCGCCTTGTAAAATTTTGTATTGTTTGACATCTGGTAATGCTGAGATCATCTGTTCTTTTAAGGGTAATGCAGCATTTTTTTTGTAGAAATGATCACCTAAGGCTCTGAAAGAAGAGTATTATTGAAAAAAAAAAAAAAAAAAAAAGGAGAAAAAGTGTATGAAAAATGCAGGAAGTCGAGCTATTTTTTCCATTGCATTACCACTCCCTGCTAAATTTTGACTGGAACTATTTCTTGAAGGATAACTAGGTAGGTATGATTTTTCGAATGAAAAATAAATTTACCTGGAAAGGTTCAAGCCACCGTTAACTCGACCATCCACACTAATTTCGCCTCCAGCTGCTTCAATTCGCCTCCTTTCTGAAAATGAAAAAATTATTTCGCTTTAATAAATAATCAACTGAAGCAATACTCAACTTTCCTCTGAATCCATCTCGACAAAATTATTAAGATAAGAAGTGAAATATTGCTACTTTAATTTTTGCATTTTTTGAATGAAGAGAGAAAGGACTTAAACCTGTGTCATCTTCCGGTTTATGATCAACTGATAATTCAACAGCTACACCTTTACGACACAGTACTGCACGGCTATCACCCGCATTACCAACCACTATTTTATCCTGAAACAATATCACAAACAATGGAACTTTTTCAGAAATAAATAATCGTAATTTAAAGTCACTTTGCTCCAAAATTTAAAAAAAAAAAAAAAAAAAAGAATACAAAGTAATTTCTGTACCAATGAATTAAAAATATGGGAATGTAAATTAGGATTGATTTTACAGTCATCAATCAAAATACATCAGATTTGTATAGTACTTCATCATATTAAATCATTCGAAATCCTTTCAGAATAAAATTTTACCTTAAAAAGTATAACAACGCATGCTGTCGAGCCTGAATCTTCACCCGGAGTATCGCCTGATGGGCAGGAATAGGTTTGTTCAGTCTACAACATTGTACTTTAAATAGCATATTATGAAAGTAAGTTATGGGTAGCGACTAGCTCTGATAAAAAAAAAAAAAAAACCCCTAATTATTCATATCAATTAGAGCTGAAAAACAATCATTCTTAATTATTCTCTGATAATTTTTATCTAATTCGAAAGGTTGACCGTATTAATGCAATTCTGATCATCAAGTGATTTTACAATCTGAATTTACTTCAACAATTTTTGACCAAAAAGGCTGGAATTTTTTTGTGAAATACATATAAAAAATATATCAGTCTTTTCATTAATAACTAATAAAGTATTTTAAACCTACATCATCGATTTCCTCATCATCCATTTCCTCTTCTTCTTCACCTTCACTTATTTCCTCATCAGCATTGTAATCTTCATCTACTGATTCTGAATCCGAAGAAAACGTAACCTGCCCATCGGAAGTTCTGGAAATGTCCAAAGTGACACGTGTTATGGAAAATTCTGGAAATGATGTATTACTTTTCTCTCATTATTTTACCAGAAAATTTGACGAAGAAAGAAATTCTGTCACAAGAATTGTATTTTTTCAAATAGAATCATCATCAGAAAGATTTGGAAATAACAGTTACTCACGCAGAAGGTTGAGCATTCTCGTTGGGTGACAAGAAGTCATCTTTATCGCCTGAATTGACTGAAGTTTTTATAGCAGTATCAACTTCAGCAGGACCCGCAACTTCTGGTTCACTATTTGCCACTTCATTTTCTCCAGCAGTTTCGCATCTAAAATAAAAACAAATGTTATGAGAAACAAAACAATGAATTCATTTCGTTTATCAAAATAATAAATCATTGATATTATCGTAAAGCAACAGCTCGACTTTAACATTAAACCTTTCATCTTGAATTATCGTCCCTGATTTGTCGATCGTCGATATATTTGAGAGAGTATCCTTGCTGTTTTCCGATGCAAATTCTTCAAAATCTACAATACTGATAGAGTTTTCTATTCGGTATTAAAATGCTGCAGCATTGTTATAACAACTCTCAAATTATTATTAGTAAAACTGGATTATTAAGACGATAAAAGCTTAAATGCAGATTCAGAAAAAATATATGAAAAGAAAATACAGTTTCTTTTTAAAATCAATTCTATTTGCCGTCTTTACAACCAAATTTTACGCAATACCAATGAAGTTTATTTAAAATTAAACAAACCATTTGAGGATTTCGTGCGTTTTGCTTTTAAATTAGTGGGAGACGATTCACTAAGTCGTTTTTTGGATTTCTCTTCCACTGTCTTTTCTTCTGTTTTTTTAAGCTGATTTTCATCAGCATTAACTTTAATGTCGATTACAGCATCGCCATTTTGATTTTTTCTATTTGTTTCATTTGATCCGTTTTCTCCAATTTTTTTGTCAGAATCTTCTGTTTTCTGAATATAACTTCCCATGAAAATTCATAATTTTATGAATATTTTGCCTTACTGCTTTAAATTTGTAAATGATAATCGTATAAGTTAGTTTAAGCGGAGAGCAGTAATTAAAACAAGTGTATAATAAGGATCGTTCCTAATTCTCAATATAAAATATAACAAATCAAATAACAGCAAAGGTAATGAATGATCATTCGCACCAGTTCCTCTCCTTCACCTTGTTGTTCGAACTGTATCGGCAATTCAATTACTGATTGTTTGCCGTTTTCGTCACGATGTAAAACAATTCCATATCTTTCTAATATGCTTTCAATTGGCATTCCAGCTTCTTCATATAATACTTGCTGAATAGGAAAGATGAACGAATAAGCTCATGAACTATGATTTCAGTGTTTGAACTATCTTAAATTACACTTTAACTGGATAAAAATCAATAATAACCTTGTCTTCATCATCATCGCTTAAATCATCATGTTTCGGTTCCACGGTACCTGCCATTTTCTTCAGTTCTCTCATAACTGTCTCGGACCTATATAACACGGGATTTTAAATTCAAAAACTAAAAATCAAACATTTTTTACAAATAAAATCTCGAAAGTACACATGAAGAGGCTGATCTGATAAAATAATCACTATTTATAACCTTAATAATTCGTCCAATTCCAAGAAAGTATCCTGTATAGCTTTTGCATAATTACCCGAAAACCATGAATTATTTGCTTTCAGCATATCCGGTAAATGATGTGCACTGTACTGTGCCACTTCACTTCCTATAATGTATATTCATTTATGCAATCCAACATTATTTCTCTCGCAAAAAAAAGAATTCTTTGCCTTAAAAATTTATACTATACAAGTGACTTCGAACGTGAACTAATTATAAGTGTTCATCCGAAATTTACCTCCGTGGCCATCGTAAACAGCGAAAAAAGAACAATCCTCATCGTAATTTACAATACAGTTATGTGCATCCTAAAATGAAATCATTCTAGGATATTAAATATTCCATAATAATTTATAACTCATGATTTATTCGAAATTACTATTAAATTTATTTATCCATTATTCCAGCATCAAAAAAGCACTTGTGTTTAATATCGGAATGGACATCATCTTAACTATTAGATGGCATAAACTTTAGCATTAAGCTATTGGATGATAGAAAACGGTTCTAAATGGTTCTATAAGAAAAAATACTAGTCTTTCAAGAAATTTACAATAAAAATGAAGCAACTGAACTATAATTGATAAATTTCAAAATCCAAAACAACCTCTTGATTGATACGCCAGCCTTGCATGCTTGTTGCAGCATAACAGATCCGTTCATTGCCACCACATTCGGATACTTTTTCGGTTACTGGCTTACTCAGATATGCACCCATATGTCTTGACTGCTTGCAGCTATATTAATATAACTGCAAAAGAGATAAAAGTGACTCAAAAAAAAAAAAAAACAAAACAAAACAAAATTTAACCATAATATTTTATAAACACTAGGCTCAGCTTCCTTTCAAGACAGCACAACAGAAATATATGTCTGGGCTTTTAGTGCTCACGCAAATAGCACAAATCTTATTTGAAAGAATAGCTCTATTTTTAAATTATGAGCAAGAAAATGAAAAAAATTTTATGAGTAATACTCGAATTTGCTTAAATTTAGAGAAAATTCATTATAGAAAAAAAAAAAAAGCATCTAAAACATGAAAGATCTCTATAAGCGGTAGTAATATTACACAAATCGAGACTTTACTGAATCATTCTGCAATAAATATCCATATAACATACGTGATAATTTCAACCAAGTTTAATTCCAATAAAAAGTAGACCTTGAAAAAAAAAAAAAAAACAGAAAGCAATTGTTAATAAAATATGGGGGAAAGTCAACCACAGAAATAATACTACTAACTGGAATCATAATATTTGATATACTTATTTAAGAAATTATTGATACTTACTACCTAATCAGTAAGGTGATTAACATTTAATATTCAGTTTGGTAAGAAATCAGCATTCAAGAATCGATAAATGATACCTTCTATTTTATCATAGAAAACAATCAATGTTCAGCATCAATCATTCGAATAATTAACAAATAATATAAAATGACTAAACAATCTAGTATTCGATATGTACCATGTAAATATCGGATATCGAATTATTACTTAATTTAAACATCTTTAATCACATCTAAGAATATATTTTATTCCGACCGTTTTCTGAAAACAACAATGAATTCAAGACAATTAGCTTCAATTATCTATGATGTACTTTATACATTAACTAAATAAACTGGACATAGATTTCAAATCTTCACATAAAATAAAGAAAAAGTTATATAAATATGCTATTACTGTCTTATATACCTATGTAAAATTTACTTCAACATAAATGAAAAGATCAAAACGACGAAAATGAAAAGATCAAGACGAAAATGAAAAGATCAAAATGAATCTAAATTTCTTGTGAAAATAACAAATTCCAATCTGAAAAACTTAGTTCATGTTAGGTAAATAAATGAAATAAGGAAAATGAATAGATGGGATTTAAACCGCAAATAATTTCAATGATCACAATGTTTAAAATTGAAATGACAAAATCATGGATAATTCCTCACTTCTTACTTCAATTACCAATAGTTCCATTTGGTTATACTAAATATGTGAATGAATCGTGTGACGTCAGTCAACACGTGAATGACGTCTTCACACCATGCAAGCGTACGTACGAAAGCGTAACCCCGACGTCTGAAACAGGTATCCTGTGCTTTGTATTATGTGGTCAGCATACGGTATTTCACGGCCACCGAGAGTCCACCTAGTTCATGCAACTGAAAGGCGGCCAATTGTTCATTTGTTGGATCATTGTGTTTAAGTGCATCTCAGGTGCATAAATAAACATACGGTTGTTTTTGTTGATTTTTGACAAAGTATTGATTATGGGAAGTGTTGATTATGAGATAAATACTTATATTTGATTCGTCGGTTTCGTTTGATTAAATGATTTCCAAAGCGGATATCTAATGAATTTTTAAAATTTTCGAAAATATCGAAGTTTTAATTTACGAATTTTGTTTACCAGATTAAAAAAAGCATGATGTATTCATTCCCAATCTATTTATTGTAATATATAAATTAGTTGAATTTCGTTACATTGAATCCCTGATGAAAAATTCTGCAATTAAAGTATTAGATTTGTTTTTTCTCTACTTTTATAAATGAATGACATTTCAATAATTCGGACTGCATTATCTTTATTGATTAGAAAAAAAATTTTTTTAAGTTTAATAAAATCCCAACGATTTCGAATTTAAAACAAAGAAAAGGGAAAGAAACGCTTCATGTTCATCCTTATTGCCATTTATTTTTCTGTTTGACATAAAAAAGGAGATTGTTAGAGAATATTTGTCTAATCGATTGCAGGTTGATTCTTGTCATTGTCGGATCTCCCTATTTATTAATTTTAATTTTGAATAGTACAGTAGGCGTTTATATTCTTTTAGATTTCCAATCATTACTTTTAACGATTATCAATTTTCAATTTTTTTTCTTTTCTTTTTTTTTTTTTTTTTTTTTTTTTTTGTTTTAAATTTTGACCATGACACAATTAAGAGATATTCTACAGTATTTCGACAATTTAAAAAATTGAAATTTTACGTAAATCATATTTATTCTTGCTCTTTTCTCTTTTTCTATTTCGTCTATTTTAATTTTCTTCGTTAAGAATCGATTCAGTTTTTTAGTTGCGTGACTTTTCGTAAAATTTTCCATCTCTTTAATGTTCATAAGAAATTAAGGAAAATTTACTGATGAAAATTATTCTGTGCATTGCTTTTTCTGCATATATATATATATATATATATATATATATATATATATATATATATATTAAGTTAGATGAGTGTTTCACATCTTAAATAGCAAGATAGAATATTTTTACATAATTATATTTCATACAGTGGAAATCCTTATTTTAAAATTTGTTAAAGTTTTATTTAAATTTTAATTGAAGAATGTTTACGTGAGTCAGCGGCGGATGATAGAATATCGTAAATGCCGTCATTGGTTGCACTGGGACGACGGTGGAATATTGCGAGTGATGATTTCGTATTTCCATCATTATCCGAAATATTAATTCGCTTAGCTTGGTGAGTTTTTTTTTTTTTCTACTTTTTTTCTCTTCCTGACTTTCTTTTAAATTGGCTAACATTTTGCGGTCCATGTATTGCTTCCACGATCTATCAAATGTTTCATACCTAAAAATTTAAGGCCATTACAAAAACTTGTTTTTTGGCTCTTAATGCGAAATATAAAAGTTAGCGAAGTGTTTTTCTAAATGATAAATGAATTGAAAGAAGGAAGGCAACAAGTGATAAAATAGAGTAGGAATAATTGTTATGTTTTTAATAATTATGGGATTTATTATCATTAACAAAAAATTTCATTATGATTTAATTTTGATATTCTCATAGGATGATGATTGCTATTATGTATATTTATGTTGATTTTAAGTGCATAAAGTTAGAATGATTTTAGGATATCAACAACATTCGTGATATTTATGTTGAAAAAGTGGAAAAATTGCATCGACCAGCACTTTCTCATTAATCTTTTCTCATTAATTGGTATTAATGGTATAACCATTTTAACATGTTTAATTCTGGCGTTGGTTAGTGCTCGTGGATCTATCCTAGAACCGCATAAACGACGCCATGTCACGAAAATTATCTACATACGTTTACCGCTATTTGTTTGTGAAATTATCATTACCACTCTATCAACGAGCTTCGCTTACAGTACGATCTTTTTTTCCTTAATGAAGTTTTGCAATCATATCAGTAATGATTCGTGTTTAATAACATTTGTTTAATCTGGTACTTGCTTCCAAAAATCTTCAAATCATTTTTTAATTGTCCTGTACTATCTTTTTCTAAGACCATTTAATTGTTAAAATATAATCTTGGAATCATATTTCAGATGTTCTTTTTAATTGTTCCAGGTCTTCTTTTGTTATTTTGTTAAACGAAATAGAAAAAAAAAAAAAAAAAAAAAAAAAAAAAACAGAATTGAAATAAAAGAGCGAAGAAGTCGAAAGAAAATGGAGGGAATAAACTACAATTTTAGGCAGTTACGAGATCAAATTGATTCATAATTGCCATTTTATTAGTGATTTTTTTCAATTTTGAAAAACAGTTTTATGTCCAAATAATTATTTTCTTCCTTATTTCAGGTAGTTCAGTTTCTTGTAATCTTAATATTGTATTGCGTTTAACAGTTATGCTTCAATGGGCGCTGATAGTAACAGTTTTAGTCGGTATTGCCATTGTATTTAATCCATTTTGTAATAGTCGTATACAACCAACTTTTCGTACTGAGAATCAAGTTTGGATGCTACGTTTTAAATTGGTTAGCTATTATTTCATTTCTAATTTTTCCATTTCCTTTTCTTTCCTCTTTTTTTTTTTTTTTTTTTCTTTTGTTGAATTTCATTAAATTACTCGGAAAGTTGACATCAGAATACTTTAGTTTTTATTGAGAGGAAACGAAGCGATGCGTGCAGCGTTAAAAGATATTGCTATTCTCACAACTTCATTTTTTGCCGATGTTGATTTGGTAGCATCCGACATTTTAGCTGGTCTTCTCTTGCTTGTTCATGCTCCACATCAACCACCCAGTTGTACTACTTATGTCCCGGAAATTGAAGTAAAATTTTTTACCAAAATTATTTAAGCGTCTGATAATTAAACTACTTAATTAAGATGATTTTTCAACTATATTTACATGTTTGCTTTCCTTGAATATTCGATATTGTAAGTAGTTGTAAAAACATTGCTTAAAGCAAAAGAATATTAATATGTAACTAGAAATTTCACTTGCATAATGGGACCTATTTACTATTAGATTTAGTGATTTACCGCTCCATTTCGTTATAAAATTTCGGAATTACAGTGTTTTAATGCAACAGTGCTAAAAAGATAGAAAATTTTTCATAATTCTTTCAAGAAATAGGAAAGATTTTGTAGGAACAGGTTCTTCGGACCCTTTTCATATATTAATACGATGATATTGTTATTATTGATATATAGTGATACTGCTCCTAGTAATAAGCATTACTCTTATATGCCAATATTAAAATATATTTCCGTAAATTAACTTAATTAGGACTGTTGTTAATTAAACTATATTGCTGATAATTTATATAGCCACCGAAGTGGATGACATTGGAGAATGCGCGTTATATGGCAAAATATATAGCAGCCATATATGGTTGGGAAATTTATATGCTTTACAATTGCGGTTGTTGCGATTGGTTAAAAATGTGTAAAAGAATCAAATGCTGTGGGAAATGTTGCAGCAGGTTTAGTTTTACAAAGCTATCTTAAATTTCAAATTTTTCAACTTGAAAATTTTTTCTTTTCCCTTTTTTGCTTATTATTGTAATTACGTAGATTAGAATATGTAGGTAATTTATTAGACTTAGTTCAAACAGTTAAACGCAACGAAGGAACGGTAACCAAAGACAGAATAAATTGACATTCTGATTCCTCAAAACTTAAAATCACCTCATCCTAATAAGTTTTGGTTCAGATTTCGAAAAGCATGGGGCATTCTTGGTGATTATTCTTAAATTTTTGATAAAGGCAGTTTAATAAGGAAATATGCCAATATGCATGTTGTTGGAAATTTCCAAAGTGGAAAAAAAGGTTAGCATTACTGAGAAACATGGCTATGAAGAATCGTCTTGCAGGCAAAATTTTCCGCTTAGAGGTGATAATTGTTGTATATGTGCTACAGCTACCTTCCTCACAGTAGCAGAATGTAAAGAAACTGATATCATCTTCGTTTCATTTGCAAATGAACTCTATCAGGTGTCTTATCTATTATTAAAGATATCCTTTTAAATGGAGAATCAAAATAAAAGATTTTGTAACTCAGAAAAAAAAAAGATAATCTATTATTATGCCAAATATCTGGTTTAATTCAATATGTGTAGGTTTTTTAGGTGCCATTTATCGTACTTGTTGATGTAAAAACAAAAAATATTGTGATAACAATACGTGGGACAGCTTCAATAATGGATGCAATCAATGATTTGTCGCTTGATGATGAAGCATTTTCGATAGATGTAGATCAGGATCCGATTCTTTCTCGAGATGAAAAATTGGATGCTCCTGATAAGGTGTGAAATGAAAAAAAGTAGTAATTAATATGAAATTCCAATTTTCATCTTCAATTTTGCCTTTCGAATTTTGGATAGATGCAGAAGTAGATTTTTGTAATTTCGATTAATAATTTGGGCATGCTCATACTGTTCATTTCTTTATGTTTCTGGCATCGCTATGCCATTAACCACCAACAAAAATCAGTAGGATGTAATTTCCCGCCACTTTACAAGATATATAATATAAGTTTCCCAGGAAGTGCGCGTACATCGTGGCATGTTGCGTAGCGCAAGGTACGTACTTGAAATATTACGTGCGAATCGTATTTTGGAAGGTTTAAAAATGAGATATCCGGATTTTACACTTGTTTGCTGTGGACATTCATTGGGTGCCGGAGTTGCCACATTGCTTACGTTGCTTCTCAAGTAAGTATTACACTGTATTTAATATTGAAAATATTTAACAGTTATAGATAAAAGTATGAAAAATTGAAAAAATTTTTCAAAAAATGTACGACTTTTCAGACAATCGTTTAGTCCTATACAATGTTTTGCATTTTCTCCGCCAGGCTGTGTTATTAGTGAAAATGGCTTAGAAGAGACACAAAAATTCGTATTTAGTGTTTATATTGGTGATGATATTGTCCCACGTTTATCATTTCAGGTAATATTTTCTGATTCTTTTTTTAAATCAAAAATGACTGTAAGGAAAAACAGAAAATAGTTATCAGTCCTGTTTTTACCCACATGTTTTGCATTTATGATATTGAAAACAAAATTAAAATTTGTGAAATTGAAAATAAAGAAATGGAAGTTTCTATCAATGACAAACATCTAGAACTAATATGTATTTCAGGTTTAAATGATGATATAGAAGATCGGAAGTTTTTGATTACCGGAAAGTTTTTTTTTTTTTTGTCACTATGACTTTTTAATTTTCAGACAGTGTGTAAATTGAAATATGATGTGATCATGTCATTGGCCTGCAGTAATTCACCTAAATATAAAATTTTACTTCGTGGCCTTTATCGATTATGTTTTTCTCATCCGTGGCAAGCAGATCAGAGTAGTTCATTTTGTCTTTTTCAAATTTGAATGAATGTAATTTTTTAGGATCAGAGATTTAAATTTCTTAATGCATAGTTGTATAAGATGTAATACATCGGCGTCGAAAGTTGTGCTATTTATTTTTGAATTTTCTTCCAAAATTCTTATTAAATTGAGGAATGAGGAGTTAGTCATAATTTGATGATTATGTTTGTTCATTATTGGAATTATAACTTTTGAATGAGATATATAATTAGTTTCTTTTATTCTTATTTATCAATGTATTTATCTCTCCATCTGTTCATTAATCTGATCTACGCGTATTCTCTTTGGTAGCGGTAATTATTCAACATTTTTTAATATGTATGATAAAAAATCGCAAATTGTGGGTTTTATAATAAAAAGATTAGTGGGAATGATATCAGTGACATCAGTCGTTCCATTTACAATGTGGCCATTCTTTTTTTTTTTTTTGGTGTGATTTTTTTTTTCTTCTGATAAATTTGTTTAAAATTTTTTAAAATAAATTTGTTTGTTAGATCATGCGGATGATGTAACTATAAATATCAACGATCGACTCCCATTAGTTTTTCATAGTTCTCTATTCATTATTGATGAATGTGCTGATGGTGCGGAAGAAAACAATCCTGCAGAACGATGGGCAAAAAAACGGATTAAGGTATGCATGTTCTAAAGATAAAGATACATTGTTCTGTTTTGGCATTATTTCCTTGCTAATGATATGGGGATATGTAAAGCAAAATTTTTTATAGATTCAAGTCATATTAGCGCTTCAAACTGAAAGTTATTAGTAAACTAATCCATCGTTTAATCATGGACTTTTTTGAACTTAAAATCTGAATTCAAATAAAGTGATCTTGCAGCTCCTTCCACCAGGATGTCTGTTGCATGTCTGGGTGAATAATAAGGAAAAGAAAACGATTTGTAAAAGATGGACCCATCACAGGTATTTATTTTTTCTGGAAATGCAGCAGCATAGCATATGATTTCTTTATTTTGGAAAAGTTGAACTGTGAAAAATATATTAGATTTCATTCGAAATAATTTTGCCCAAAAAAATTAGTTAAAAAATGGAATTTGAATCATTTATTTGCATTTCTAATCAACTTTTACTACAGCTCGCTGAATGAGATCAAGTTGTCAAGTGCTTTTATCAGTGACCATATGCCATACAATGTGTTAAAAGTGCTTAACATGGAGCTTAATTTAGATGTATAATATTTTTACATAGTTTATTGACTGCTTATCTATTTTATTCAAGATAATATTTACTAGGCTTGTTTCTATCTTTCCTTTCTTTATATCGTTATTAAATTGTTATTATGATTTATATTAGGTTGCTGTTATCTGAAGGTAAGTAATATTTTCATCGTGTCAATATTAATGGTTTATTGTGAAATAAGAAATATATCTGAAATAAGTTTACGTTTTTTAAAAATTAAGATTGTTAGAATTCCAGATACAACAAGCAAAAGTTGCTTGTATCGCAATCACATTGAACAGAAATATTTTTGTATCCTATTATTTCGAATAGTCACATCATGTAGTGATATTTTTTGTTCTTAAAGATAAGGAAAATAATAATTTTTTATTTTCTATGTTTTAATTTATAAATACGATCTTGTTATTTGATGTAGGCTGCAAATTTAAATTCTTTGTAAATATTCCAATCACTTGGCTTCTTGGCATTAATAAACAATGAGCCTATTGCATATCTTTCTATTCCCATCATTTCTATTACTAATACATCCAATTAGAATATATGCATTTGCAGAGCAATATCGAATTATTGTTATTTATTTTCTGAAACATGATAATCATGATGATGATTAGGAAGCTGATATTTCAAAATAGTTGATATCTACTAACTCATCTTTGAGTGACTCATTATTCTTGTTTGTAATTAAAGGCATATAGTAAATTTAAAATTAACAAAAAATTAAATTTGTGGAATAAAGTCGAATTAAATCAACAAAAAATTTTTTACCATTACTCACTTTTACTAAATTTTTTCTTTCATTGGAGCGTTCTGAATTTCACTTATCCAATTGCTCTATTGACAATATATTAGCTCTAAGCTCTAATTATCCGAAATGCGGTTTATCTGTCTGTATGCATTATTATTAAGAAATAGATTTTTCTTTCATAACCTGAAAAAAGATGTATATTTTAAATATTGAGACTTTTTGCAAGTCAATTTCTCGTCTTTTTTTTTTTTTTTTCTTCAAACTTTTTGTTTTCCTCTAGCTCTTTTCCAATTTCATCATTTGTATAAAATTCGACCAATTAGATTTCTTCCCTTTTTTTTCTTTCAATTATATCATATACTCATCTGTTTTCATTTTCCCCGTAATATCTTTCTATTCATGTAATAAACAACTATAAAGGTCAAAAGGTCAGTTATATGTTGGTTTGTGTCATAATATAATAGTTTCTTTTCAGAATATGTTTTAATGTAAATAGTTTCTTTCTAATATTTGTATTTATTTATCATATTTATTGGTACAGGGTAATTTTTAAGAAGTCAAATTCGGTATTTACATCCAGATCAATTTTGAAATTTTATCCTTCCTAGTAGTAATAAACCTTAAAATGAGCTTTTGATACAAATAAATCTAAATTGAGTGTAGTATCAGTTTAGATGTATTTAGTCCAGATTTGAAATCGCAAGGTAACAATTTCATATGAAATTTCGGGACAAATTTGCCAATAATTCAGGAATCTGTTTTGGCTGACTTTAGCATATATCTATCCTTTTTATTATCCTAATATATATGAAGAAAAAATTCAGATTATGTCAAAATAACATCAGTTCATCAGTTCGTGTACAAGTATTTTTCATTTTAAAATGAAAAAAAAAAAAGTTTTTTCCTGAAAAATTGGATAGTGCAAAGATTAATATTGTATGAAATAGAAAATTATTCATTGTCTCCAATTTTTTAATCATTGCATTATTTAAAAATAAATTGTTGTAATTATTTTTCACTGCACCATCTCCCAACATCTACATGATGTCCTTGTAACTTTCCTTTTCTATAACCTTCTATTTACTTTTAAAATACACGAAAATCGATATAACTAGTGTATTTAGTAACTTTATTACTTTATCATATCAAGAAAAGTGTAACTTATTAAATTAAATAACTTCATCATACTAAGATAAGATACTGAAAAGCTGGATGTAAGCTCTATGAATCACATTTATCACTTTAAAATTAACAAAAGGAAAAGAGTTCTTTGATCAATTGATCATTTATTCATAAAATTAATGTAATATCAATCTCTTTTATGTTTTCTATTACTATTTGATAATCATATATAAGCACATTATGAACTTTTTAGCTAATATTTGCACGGAAGATTGTAATTTTTTAATTATGATAAAGTTTTGGGAAGAATGCTTATTTTTTTTTTCTTTCTTTCTTTTTTTTTTCAAATTTAGAACTTTAATTAAGAGCTCTCACGGTGCTCTTTAAACTACAACTAAATATTTTCATTGTACTTTTTATATTATTTATTCTATGGATAAGTATTTAAACAAGCAACTAATTTTATTATGATCATTGAAATCATTATTGATCATTCATTCAATCAATTTTTTCGGCTATCAAAAAATGTAGCGAAATATAAAGAGTTACAATGGATTTAAGTCAAAATTAGATTGGGAAAAAAAAGATTAGTTAATATTGAAATTTGGCACAACAATCATAGATCATATTGATTAACATAATTGAACTTCAACAGTAGATTGGCAATAATCGTAATATTTTATCAATTTAAATCTTAATTTTTTTTTCCAAATTTTTATTCTTATCATGACATATATTAATGTAACAATTTATTTCTCGCTCTTTGTTTTGCATATTAAACTAATAAAATAATATGTATTAGCAATAAATTAATAAATATTTAAATATTTTTTAGAAGTGATATCTAATTATGTGCAAATTTCTTCGCAAGTTTAATGTTTTCTAATTATTTATTCGAATTTTTAAACGAAATGAATGTTGTTATTTACTTGTTAAATAGTTTCAAATTTTTAAATATATTTTGCTTCTTTTCATTTCTCTAATTCGTAACTTTTCTCGAAACAATTTGTTAATTTCATTTTTATTTCAATAAAACTTATTCAATTTTACTAGCACAAAATATGCAAATGAATATGAATATTTTTATCAAAATTCTTCATGTTTATGTTTACGGTTAATGAACCGTATGTTTTTCTTTTTTTTTTTTTTTCTTCGTCAACTTTGACCTTTCTCCGTTAATCTTTGATTCTTAGATATTTGATAAATGTTTCTGAAAGGAATCGATATTGGTATTGGAGATGTTGTATTCTTCAAAAAAGGTTTTAACAGAAATGGTGCGGAAACTTTTGACGAAGCAGTTGCTGCTGTTGCTTCAGAAGCTGTAGTACATACAGCATTATTATACGATGATACGGGTCAGTGGTTGATTCATGCAACCCAAGAATCTGGCGTTTGCCAAGAATCATTGATGAATGTAGTAGAAAAGTTGCAACCTGAAAGTTTCGAGATCTATCGAGCTCAAGTACCACAAATAGTCCGTATCAGTGCAACTCAATGGGCAAAATCTAAAATGGGCTCAAATTACAACGATATTTTCTCGTCTAACATGTGTGATTCTGAAGGTAATGAAGCCTTCTATTGTTGTCAATTAGTGATGAAATCATATGAAGCAGCTGGTATTCATGATTTCTGTCCATCTCATCAGTTAAATTTCAACGATTCAAATGGAAAACTTTTACCCTTTTGGGAGGAATATTATCGAAAGCGATCATTATCGGTACCACAAGGTATATCAGGTTCACATCCTGCTAAATTAATTCATTCGAAATATTTGAAACTACATTTCGCCAGATTTTGTATGCCGTTGATAAAATTCACCGTTCCGAAGACTATCGATAAAGCGTTACATTTCATACGTGGTTCACGTGTAGCACTTACGGCAACAAAATATTTCGACGTATATCAACCAAGAAATGGTTAGCAAATTTCCTTTCAAGAATTTAACTTTCATTAGAAATTTTTAATTTTGTAATTAAATCTCTTTAATATTTTTGTACATCTTGCTGAATTTACTGATCATCTTTGTTGTTATAATTTTTATAAATCATTTTCTTTGTCTTTTTATTTGTTTCATTTATCTATTTATTTACTCATTTACTTTTGTGAGATAATTGCAATAATCATATAATTTAGTTCAGGTATTATTTTGTAAAAACTTGGTTAACGAAATAAGATTTTACTTTTTCTTCAAAAATAATTTCAATTTTGATTTTTCTTAAAGGAATTTTCATTTGATATAATTATATACCAAAGTATATTATATTGCTATCAACTGAAGCTAATTAATATTAAATAAAATGTTTTGGATCAAAAGAAGGGATAATTAATAAATAATTATAATTGCAAACCATTTATACATGATCATTAGAAAAAGCAACGGTGATTAATTTTATTTTTCAAAAAATTTTCATTCTTTTTTGGAAATTTTTGGGGGTTTTTTTTTCAAATTTCACTTTTTTGAAAATGAATAGAATAAAATTAATAAAGATAAAGAAAAATAAAAATGAACGAAAAAAAAGTGAAAATTATAACAACATAGATTATTCGTTTTTTTTTCTCAATTTCAGTTACAAAAAAATATTTCCAGGTGAGATATTAACGCAGTGTGGTTGTGCTGATACCGAAGTGATTGATGAAGTGATTAAGGATGCTGATAAAGCACAACAATCTTGGGCAACCTTAAATGCTCAAAAACGTGGAACAATTTTACGGAAAGCAGCTTCTATCATACGTGTATGTTCGTTATCTCCTTTTTTTTTCTTTTTTTTTGTGGTACCAATTATCTAAGATATCACTAAAATTTTTCCAGATTTTATGTGTTAACATTGCAATGTTAGTAAAAATATGAATAATTTTATGTTTATTCCATTTTACTTCCAAGCAATCATCTTTCTTTATACTTAGACTAGTTATCTTGGCCTCAAGTTTCAACTTGATACTTTCATCTGCTTGGCTCTATTATTACAGTCTATAATTTGAATCTATCATTTAATTTTTCAAAAAAATACCCATGAATTTTCACACTATCAATATTTTAGGATGTTAAAAATGAATTAGCATATTTGGAAACAATTGATTGTGGTAAACCAATTGAAGAATCACGATGGGATATGGAAAATTCTGCGGAAACTTTCGAATTTTTCGCCGGTGTTGCGCATAATATTGCTGGTAAGAAATTTTTTTAGCACTTTAAAATTATTTTTTAATTCTTGAAATTCTTTGATTATTCAAAATTTGTTCAAATTATTATGGATTATTTCAATTCTTTTATGTTGGTTAAAAGCAATTTTTTTTTTGAAAATTCTTCAAAGTATTAATTAAATTTAATTTCCTCAATTTTTTTTTTTTTTTTTTTCAAAGTGTTGGCTAAAATTATTTCAATATGATCCTTTTCATTTTATATTAGCAAATACTTATTGCCATATACTGCTATATTGCAGGTAATCATTTCCCATTAAGTAATGATAATTATGCATATACGGAACGTGTACCATTGGGTGTTGTTGGTGCAATTGGTGTTTGGAATTATCCGATGCAAACTGCAGCATGGAAAATTGCTCCAGCATTAATGTGTGGTAATGCTGTAATATATAAGCCATCACCTTTTGCACCTGTAACTTCCGTAATTTTGGCACAAATTCTTCAAGCAGCTGGTCTTCCTGATGGTGTATTATCCATTTTACAGGCATGGTTTTTTATGTATTTTAGAAAATATTGGAGAAAAAAAAAGACATTTGATAAGTTAATATTGAAGAAAACTTAAAATTATGAATTACTTTCAATTTTTTGAAACACTTTGATTTGAATTTTTTCTTTTTTTTTTTTTTTTTTTGATTATTTACTAATCTTACTATTATTTCGATTTCCAATTTTAATTAAAATTTTTTCATCAAATTTTTATTAATATTTTTCATCAATAATTTTTATCAGCTTTATCAACTTTTATCAATTATCTATCAACAATTTTCATCAACCTTTCGATGAAAACTAGTCTTATATAATTTATTTATCCGGTTTCCTCAGCAACAGAAATTGCTTATATTTGTGATAATAGAATTAAGCATCAATATAATGTTATTTATTCGATATAATATGTCTAAATTATTACATTTAATTAATATATTATGTTTTCTAATTGTGTATATGAACACATATATTTACTACTGTAATTTCATATCCGAATATAAAATGTAACACATTTGCAAAATCATTCATTATTATTATTATTAGTTTGCTCAAAGATAAAAAGAAAAGAAAAATAAATAAATATTATCAATTTATGAATTCAATAACTATTCAATAATTGTTTCAGCGATAACTCTATTAATGAGTTCAGTGACTATTTGCATTGAGCGAGAAATATTTCAGGGTGAAGGTGAAACAGGTCAAGCGATATGCGAACATGCAGGCATTAATAAAGTCACATTTACGGGTAGCACCAAAACTGGATCTAAAATCCTGGCATCATGTAGCTTGTTAGGTCGAATCAAACCGGTAACATTGGAATTAGGTGGAAAAAGTGCAATGATCGTTTGCGAAGACGCTGATATCGAAGTCGCTGTTACGGGCGCTCTTATGGCTAATTTTTTCTCGTTAGTTTGCTCATAAAATGCATATTTCTATCAAATTTTTAGAATATTGTATGTATATATATATGAAATGATTAATGTCATTTCCTAAACATCTAATTATCTCTTTTCTTTTGAACCTATTTTCCATTGTTTCAGCATATCTTCCCCTTTCAGATCATTTGTAAAGCTAATTATTATCAGTTTTCTTTGAATATTTGAATTTAAATTAACAGAAAAAGGAATATATAACAAAGGAAATTGGCAATATTTCAAATATCCGTTGAGAAAAGAAATTGCTGGAAAACATTTATAGCCAAGGTGCGGTATGTTCGAATGCAACAAAAGTCCTTGTGCATATATCATGTTATGATGAATTTCGACGAAAGGTTGTAAAACAAACGACAAATTTAGCTGTCGGTGATCCATTATTGAAGGAGACAAAAATAGGTGCAACAATCTCTTGTGAACATTTAAACAAAGTTAAAGCTTACATTGATGAAGCTGTACAGCAGGTAATTTGATTTCCTCTAATTTCTTGATCTTTTTAGAAAAAGAAAATTTTTGATCGATAAAATTTGTTGGATATTAAATTTATATAAATAAAAAAAGAAAAAATTTAGTAATGAGAAGTTCTGCCAAACGATTGGTTGAAATTTTGCAGGCTTATTGGCCGATGCTTTTCTTTTTTTCATTAATTTAATTTTGGATTTTAAAGGGTGCCAAATTGTTATGTGGCGGTGATAAAGTTAAGGTTAAAAATCTCGAAGATGGTTATTACTTATCACCTGCTGTTCTGGATTCCATTACCGAAGAAATGAGAATTTATAAAGAAGAAATCTTCGGGGCAGCCATGTTAATTATTCCATTCCAGAACAATGAGGTAAACTTGTCTTATGTGAATGTCTTAATTTTTTCGGATTTGAGTTTCGATCTCGTTGAGAGTAAATTTGTTTGCATCTTAAAAATATACCGAACCTCGAGAGATCATAAAAGCAAAAAAATTTATGGAAATTGAAATTTCAGGATGCTATTCGCATGGCAAATGATACTTCTTATGGACTTGCTGCTGGTATTTTTACAAGGCATGTTTTGTCAAATTGTTAAAATTAGCTTAAATTTATATTTATTTCTTTACAAAGAATCTCTTTCTACTTTCTCCAGGAACTTACATTTGGCTTATTCATTGGCTTCAAAACTTCATGCCGGCAACGTTTATGTAAATACATTCAATATCACAAGTAAGTTTTTTGATAGGCACAGAATTTAACTTAGGATTTAAAATAGGGTAAAATTTGATTTGAATGGATGCTTGCGACTTACTTTTAGCTTGCTTGGAACTTTACCTATTCAAATTTGCCATGTTGATTGGTAATAGTTATCGACTGAAAAGGAATGATATATTTTGAAGTGTAAAGTTTTATTTCAAATTTATATGAATGGACTTCGACAAATCTTCTTTTTTTAATTATATATCTAAAATTATAGAGAAGGTACTTAATTAAGAAGTTTACATTACCAAGGAATGGAATCTTATTACGAATCAGTAAGAAAGCAAAATTATTAAGATGATATCGTGAATTCCTTTTTTCAAGACTCAGTGATAGAATAATTACTTAGAAGTCTTTTTTTATAGGTCCATTGATAAGATCGTCGTCTTAAATTTTTTTTCTCAATGTTTTTTAAGGATTTAATAATAAAATGATTTTGCCGCAATCTTTTTAAGATGCAATGATACCTTATGGTGGTATGAAACAGTCAGGTTTTGGACGTGAAAATGGTGTTGCAGCTCTGGAAGCTTTTTCACAGCTGAAAAGTGTATTTGTCAATGCATCCGAGAAATTGGATAATCCATTCCTGTAGTCAGAAATAGTATTTAATAAATTAGATTCCCTCTTTTGTCTAAACAAAGTTTTAAATTTATTCACAGTTTATGCTTTAATAAAAATTTCATCCAAACCTGAGACATTTCAGTTATTAAGACATTAATTATTTTTAGCTCCACTAAAGATTAGAACCAAACATCTTTATTTATTTCGGTTATCTATATGTTTCGCAGAAGTCAACAAAATGTTTAGTCAACAAATATTCGTGATATATTGTATTGAATCACTAATTATATGTCAATGAAGCATATTTTTACATGTTTTAAAATAAATTTTAGAATCGAATCTCATTTGCTAATAAATCATTTGCCAGGAAAGTTGAAAGTTTCTTTTGCCAATTGTGCAAAGTTCGTTTGTCTTTCTTTGACATTAAATTGAGCATCACGGAAAACAAAATCGCTATTTTATAAATAACAAAGAAATAAAAAAGGTGCGGAAAACTTCAAAATGAGCACATTCACAAATATCTAATAATGAACTGCACAAGCATAATCGTCAGGTAAATAAAGAACATTCTTCAATATATTACACATCATTTTTCATGCAAAGCAAACGAATAATGTATTCGAAAATAAAAGTTAAAAAAAGGTCATAAGTTGAGATGTGGCAGAAAGATGGAAGAAGATAATGAGGAATTGCAGTTTATGCACTCAAGAAAAAAAGATCAGTTAATTTACATAATTATATATAACACTGAATAATTACAAATTACGAACTGATTCACATAATTTTTTAAATTCATGGAATAACTGAGCATGCGAAGAACTTCGAATATCTTACCTTCCCAATGAAAGCTTTTAATCACTCCTTCAATTCTAATTTTGCGGCTGAAATTTCTAAAATGTGAGCCATGTCTGCAATGGAGATCTTTTTCCTATATTTGTAAAATATAAACAATAGGAGGTGATTATTTTAAATATTATAACAATGTAAATTAGCAATGAATAAAAACTAACTAGTCTGCTTTATATGAGGAAAAATGTGAATAGTAAATTTAGAGATAACTTATATTATTATTTCCTGTCAACTGAAAGATAATCTTCAGTAAGGAATAACTACCTATTCATAATAAGAATTAGTAAAAAATCCTTCCATACTCTGATATTAAAAAGAAGGAGAACTAATTCTATGGATTAATTTAAGCTCTGTCAATGATAACCTTTCTAATAAAACCCCTTATCTTCTAATAATAATAAAAGTGGTTTCATTTTTCAAATAAAAATACATTAAAAAAAAATCACAATTATGCAACAAAAAGTTAAAGGCTAACAATTCCATGAAATTTCCAAAACAAATCTATGTAATGCTACATACATTACAATGAAATTCTTGCTGGACTAGTCTAATTGCTTTGTTCTGAAATATTTTTGCTGCTCTTTAAGTAGCAATACACCTAAGTCAAGTACCACATCAATTCGCACTTCATACAAACAACAAACAAGTGATAGTACGATATAGGTACAAAACATAATCAAAATTAGCTAAGCCTTTCAAAACTTCACTCTAAAAAAAAACCCATAATTTTTCATGAAAGCATTCGACGCACTATCGTTCAGCAAAACATAAGATGACGATGAAGCGCCCGATGTACAAGAATAAACGTAATTAATGCAGGTGAATTCAGAAAAAGATCATTCGTTAATTAAGAGAACGGGACAATCCTAGGATTCTGGATAAGAAAATGAAGAAGCTGGTGCTGTTGTTGGGGCAATGCTGGAACAGCACCGGTACAGAATAATGTAGGTGAAAATATAGTTGCTAGATTTTCGATACTCATTTTATTCTCCGAACTGTTGTCAGCTACTCTTTGCATATGCATCAATATTGCCAATAACGTCCGGCCATTTGCTTCATTTAGTTCTTTCAAAGCTTTCCTAAAAATTCGAAAAAAAATAAATTTTAATGATTTCTTTAACTTAATACATACAAGTCCCATCCTTTATTGCAGACATTCTTCCATAATTACTTGATAATCGTATTTTAATATATGAATTTCTGACAGATACATGACATAGTTTTGATACCATCTTCTCAGTTGTCAGTATTCAATTGTTAAAATCAGATCTTCCTAAACGGAATTCGTGTTGTAGTTAACGGCATAAAATCAATAATATACCTGCACATTTTTGATCGTTCGTGAAAAGCTCGATTATTGGTATAAGCGGTAAGTAAGGATCGATATACAGAAAATGGCACAAGTTGTTGCGGCAAAAGCCTGAGATATAGCTTTAGAAGGCCAGCTACAGTATGAATATCTTCGATAACTGAGAGATCAACTTTATGCAGAGTATCGAATTGTCGGCGTAATCTTTCCATTTGTTCATGAGAACCGGATACCTGAAATAAAATTCCAGTTTGATTAATTTTCTGAAATTGTACGATGATATATGACTCTCGAAATTCTAATATTTATTTTTATTTGTCTAATTTAATCTTAACTACTGAAGTTGGAAGGTTAAAAAGGGCACAGAAGAAACTGAAGTTTTTCTATACATATAAAGACACAAATAAAAAAATTTATCCACCCTTTCTCCCTCTTTTAAGTATTTTAATTCAAGTTAAAAAGACTATTAAATTATTTTAAAAAGATAACAAACAAACCCTGTAGATTCCTTCAGCACGCAAACCACGTCGTTCAACCTCGCTAATGCAAGCAGAAACAACAGGTGGAATGCTTACAGCATGTGCCATACATAAAGTACTAATATCTACAGCAAACATCCGTTTTACATATTTTGCCTCCGGTCGGCAGTCATGTATAGTACGCTCGCTGCATTTCTTATGAGCACAGAAACCGCAATCTTCGCACTTAACACCCTAAAAATTATCATTACATTTAGATATCTCCTATTTCAGTCTCAATTTTTGAGTAATTTTTAAGTGAAATGTATGAATATATAATCCAGTGCGGTTTCGGAAATCATAGGCACATACATGAGCAAATCAGTGAATTACCTGATTTAGAAATGGGAGAATATGGAATTCTGTTATTTTATCTGTATGATCTTTATTGAAGAGAGGGAACTTTGTAAAATAATCATCTAGTTTTATTTCTAAAGACAAATAAACATGTCCATAAATTCACATTTCATAAAAAGAGGAAAAAAAAAAAAAAAAAAGAAAAACCTGTTGGACAAGTCCCCACATAAAATTGCGACAATAATCGCAATAATGTGGTATTCGGAATGTAGCTGGTGTGAAATTATGACATCGAGCACATGGCTGTCGCCGACAATCGGTTGCTTTTTGATACTGCGAATAAGGACTTTGCTCATAAATCGCTTCATCCGCCATACGTTGTATATAATCATTTGCATGTTTCTCCATATGCATCGTTATCAATCCATCTGCGACTAAATCCTCCAAATGTTCGAATCTAAACTTAATTTTCATTTGATGTTTCAATAAAGTCTGCATAAAACTTTTAAGACAGCAATACTGCTATCGAAGATAATCATGCATAACGACAATCTTCCTTTTATGCTTATCTTCAAATGATGATAGTTCTGATCTTGTTTTTTTTTTTTTTTTTTGAGATTTAGTCTAGAACCACAATACCATCATGTTTCTAATCTATTAGATATTAATTCTTTAAAAAGTTCCCAGAAATAGTTCTATTATCTTTTTAATATTATCAACTTAACCTGGAGCTCGATATTTAATTATTTGAAATTGCTTCATAACAATAAATCGATCCTTAATTTCTTACACTGAACAAAAAATCAATGCAACACATATAACATCAGAAGTTTAAATAATGGCTAATTATTTCACGTAAAAAAAGCCACTGATATGATTATTGTGATATGATTATTGTGAAGTAATTCCGTATAAAATAAGTATTAATTATTCACCTTTTTTCGCCAACATAATGCATACCATCATAGAATAGCTTATAGTTTAATACACGTCCATCGAAAAACATACATAATGTATTAGCACCAGGTGAACGTCTCGACGCTCGTACCAAAAAAGCACCTTCACCAGCTTCTAACAACATATTATCCGCTGCTTCTCGCTCGATTAAACCATGGAATTCGGCACCATACTGAAATATTAATTTTAAGCATGAGAGAAAAAATGAAGATGAAATACGATATCATCTGTCTTGACAATAAATATAAGATGCAGACACAATCATATAATTATTTAAAATTTTAAGTTTCGTAAAAAATAACAAAATATCATGGCAAAAAAAAAGAAATAGAAAAGTGGAAAGCATACAACTATAACCCACAAGATACAAACATTATGAAATTGTAGCAATCACTTAACTTCAATATCAACGCCAATTTTAATTCAATTCCAACATTACACACCAATTTTTATCCAATCTCACTCCAACATCAATTCCAATTTAATATTTTCGACTCAATTTAATCATAACACAATTTTGTTTTAACTTGATTTAATTTCGGCACTATAACACTTCAATTCCCAAATAACATTTTTAATTCAGTATTCACGACAATATTAGTTTAATTTAATTTTAATATCAACGACCAGTTTTGACTCAATTTAAATAAAATATGTAAACTGATATTAAATAAAATATTAATTTGCATAATATTTTGAGCAAATTTAATTTATTCGCGAATATAGCAAATCAATTTCCAACTTTCTATGTTGGTAATCAAATATCACAAATATTCAATGAAAAAAAAAAATTGTAAATAAAACACCTGCGGCGGTGAGGATTCTGGTGATATTGCACACTTAACAGGAAATGGTCGTGGTGCAGCTTCTTGAAGCAAATACAAATTTTGCTTCCAATATCCAATTTCTTCCTCCATTCCATTCGTTTATCAACTTCAACAATTTGGAAACAGATGGATTTCTTTTCAACAAATTTAGGTTTCAATATTTCGAGATTTTTTTGCTTCTAATTGTTTTATTAACCACATAATTACCTGTAATAATGGTAACAATAATGATTCATCAAGAACACTCGGAATAATATAATCCCAGTGAAATTTCCAAAAACTACATTTCAACAAAATGAATTCGTCAAATTTTGTGCTGCGACAGAGATTTTAGGTCTTGCAAAGAATTTCAGCAGTGATTATGACAGTAAAATAATTGAGATACCTTAAGCGGCTTTTGTACGGTTTTCTCGATGGGTGGAGATTCTGGTTCGGGAAGTCGCGGGGGTCGGGCAGGGGGTTTTTCCTCTTGCTGTTTTGTCGATTTGAGATTTAAGTTCCAGGAATTATGAGAGAGTCAGTTGAAGAATTCTTTTTTGTATGTTTATGAAATTTTTGACGAATTTAAATTTCGTTCAATATTCATCCAAAAAAAAAGAATGAAATTATGCATAATTATTTTCATTGAAAGAAATATTACTTGAGTATTAGACGGGACTATTTTAAGGACTATACATGATATTCATTTAATAGTAGAAATAATGAAACTAATTAGATGAGTATTTCCTTCTTTTTCGATGAGTATCGAGATAAATGACCTAGTAGCTGGTTAGTTCAGATTGCTGCAAATTTTCAAAACAGTTTGAATCAAGAAGTTATAAGGTATTACTAATTTAGATTTCGTCCCAAAATTGTGAAAGTTTTATCCTTGCTATATTTGAAAATAATTTCTGTGTGATTATTCTTATTTGCAAAAATACTAGTTAGTTAAATTTTTAGAAGGATTGGTAATTTTATGTGTATAATATAAATTCAAGAATTCATATTCAGTAATTTTTCTTCAAATCTTTTTTGGCCAAGAATGATTTACATTAAATAGATGCATATTGCTTATTTAAATAAAAAGTAGATAATTTTTGAGACATTCCAAAAGAAGAAAAAATATATTTGATTTTATAATAAATTCCGCTACTTATAACTGATAAGTTGTCAATTTTTTCCCATTGTGCTTTTTTGATCCCTTTGGTATTTTTCTGTATTTTATGTTATATTTGATATATTTTCAATAGAGATTAACAATATAAACTTTTACCAAATCGACAGGTAATTTCTTTCTCACACATGGCGACAATGTATGATTTGAAGGCAGATAATGGATTAGCAGCTTTTAATAGGCATTTGGAGAATTTCGCCTATGCATCCGGGTAATTTGTTTACTTATTTTTGTGATTTCTTTTTTTATTTTCCATTTCTTCATCGTTTGTATTTTTTTTCTCTTTTTTTGTACATTGAAGAATTTGCTAAAGTAAATTTTTTTCTTATGAGATAAGAAATGCATATTAAACAGAGATTGATAGTGAGCAATTCTAAAATTCTCAGAATTTCATGAGAAAGGCAAATTATAAGTAGTATTACAGATCTTATTTAGGATTATTATTGACTTTTTTGTTTACGCATTTTTCTTTTTTTATATAACTCTAACTTCATTATCTTTGTACAATTTTATTGCGAGATTTCATTGCTGTTGATAATTATGATTTAAAGAATAGAGGAGAAATAAGAATTGATGGTACCGGAAGCAGCTTGAAATGATAAGTATTCTCGAAGAAGTGGTAGTATATGCGAATATCATTATTAACCACTTCATTTCATGTTTTTCGTGTTGATCGGGACTAATCAGTTGTAGGAATATGCTTTTCAGATACACACCATCTGGCGATGATGTACAGCTGTTCAAATCGCTCACTTCAGAACCAGCAACGAAATATGCTAATGTTTTGCGTTGGTACCGAAATATAGGAAGTTTCAGCGACGAAGAGCGAAAATCGTAATTTTGCTTTCCTCTTATTTTATAATTGCTTGATAATTAATATATTCGCTTAAAAATAATTCTACATTAAAAGAATATAACAAGAAAGCCATCCTGAATCTTTTATACTGTTAAATTTGTTCCGAGGAAATTTTATATGATTAAAATATTTAATGGAGAAATTATTTGAGATTCAGTTAGGATGGTAAAATAGCTTATATTATGTTGTTCTTTTTTTCTTCCTATGTTTTATTGGTTTGGTTACAAGTTTGCCGTAGGATGCAAACGATCATTATCCATTATGACATGATTCCCTTTCTCGATTAAATCACTGATTGTTAGGTTTGATTGATTTTTGATAAAAGAGCGACGAATAAAGTTTTGGAAATTTTTGTTTAGATGGCCTACTCCGATGACTTCTGCTGATGGGGATCTCGAAAAAAAAGAGCTCGATGAAGACATTGATTTATTTGGTTCAGATGATGAAGATGACGAAGAAAAAGCACGCATAACTGCTGCACGGCTTAAGGCAAGTCTTTTATTTGTTTTTAAATATTCTCAAATACTATATTGAAAAAGCTTGTGTTGATTGTCTCATTCTTGACATAGCTTTTTGTCTTACAGTATTTATAAATGAGATCTGTGAGAGGATAGAAGAATAAATTGAAAAATATTTGAGATTTTTCGATGTGATATCGTCATTTGAAATGTTGCACAACGAAATAACGAATCAGTGATATTAAAAGTTCCTGAAAAATTGGAGAGACACTATATCTGTTTCGAAATTTTTAAACAGATATATTTATCCTTCCAAATCCCCACGAAATTTTGATATATATATATATATATGCATTAACTCAATATGATTATATTACATTATTTTAATTGTTAGTTGCTAGAAATCGGCTTATAATGTGACTTATTTAGAAGTCAGAATATGATCATTTCAAAATAATAAACATAAATGAACAGACATAATGAGATATTACAATTAAAAAGAGTAGTGATCTTTAAGTCTTATCTATTGCAACTTCCTGGAAAATGTTCTGAGTTGATTAATTATGATTTCCATTTTAAAGATATCTTTAGACTATTCCTTAATGTAAACTGAAAAAAATTACGAGATATTTTGTCAAGTTGATAGCAGTTCATCGGACTAAGGAACGATGTCCCATTGAAATAATAAAGGTGGTATCTATTTTTGATTAGCCAGAAAACAGCTGTGAATGTAACAATCGGATCAAAGGAATAATATTTTCCTTTTAGAACCTTCATAAAAGTTAAATACCTTTTAGAACAGAAAAAAAAGATATTTTTGAAGCAATGTAAGAAATTATAAAATGCTGATTTTTACAGCTATTTCAGAACAATCATTATAATAAAATATCTTAAATCGAAATTTTGAAGGCATATGAAGAGAAAAAAGCGAAAAAGCCAGCTACGATCGCCAAGTCAAACATCATTTTTGATGTAAAGCCATGGGATGATTCGATTGAAATAGCTGATATCGAGAAAAATATAAGGACGATTGAACTAGATGGACTTGTTTGGGGAGCAGCAAAAGTTTTGCCTGTTGCATATGGAATTAAAAAACTTCAAGTATGTATTTGCTTTACTGGTGTTTTTAGGGGTAGAAAATATTCTTTTATTGGAGCAAGCAAACTTATGAGATTGCTTTTTCTTTTTATTTGTTGGTTTTTTTTTTTTTTTTTTATTATTTAGTAAGGGTTAATGTTTGTCTTTTAGTTTTTGTTTTTCCTTTTTTGTCTTGTTGATTTTCATTGGGCTTCTTTTGATCTTTCTGAATGTGAAAGTGATTAATACGAAGATTTAATGTGGAGTACTCTAGTATTGGTTTTGCTGCTTTATTTTGGGGGGAGTATGGTAGTTTGATTTATTTTAGGTATTTAACTTCTAGTTTGTTTTTTAGTATATATATTTTTTTTTTTTTGTTGTATGTTTAATTATTTTTTGTCGTAGGACTTATCCTCGGTTTCGTTGTGATATATTGATGAGTGCTTGTTAGTTTCCGTTTTTTTTTTATAGTATTTGCAAATATGACTTCGAAGAAAAGAGCTACTGTAGATTTGGATTATTGTTCAGGACGTATAAGACAGAATCAAAAGAAAATGATAATAAATAATGCTGATATATACAACATTTAATAAAATATATAGCAGCTTGATAGTCTGAATTATGCTAATGACAGGATTATCTGAAAAAGAAAACAAACGAAAAAAATTTTTTTGGTGGTGACAAAATTTAGAACATTAGATATAATGATATCGATGTTGTTGATGATATTAAAAGTGTTTGGATAATTCTGAAAAATTTAACTTCTGTATATAACAGTGTTTGGGTAATTCTGAAAAATTTAACTTCTGTATATTATAAATTTTGATAAAAGTTAAAATTTTTTGTAATTTAGAATTTAAGCACTGCTTAAAGAAAATTAATTTTTCCAGATCTGTTGTGTGGTGGAAGATGAGAAAGTGTCTTCGGATTGGTTGGAAGAGCAAATTATGGCTTTCGATGATTTAGTACAATCGGTTGATATTGTAGCTTTCAATAAAGTATAACGAATGTTTTATTGTTGATTTTGTTGAAGAATAAATCATTTCATTAAAAAAGTTGTTTTTTTTCAATTTTCTTTTGGTTTTTTTTATTATGGTAAAGCCACTTATTACCGTCTTCTTGAAACTTCCAATCAAAATTTTTATTGAAATATATCCAGTCACAAAAGAAATAACGGGAAGTGGATATGGGACGAAGTATCGGATGAAATTATATTTAGTTGCATAATTGGAATTGAATTATTTCAGAGTTAAAGATCTTTCAACGATTAATTTCAGAAAGCGATAGACCATCACTTGGGGCATCAAAATTGATATTTCTCGTAAAACTTGAGCATTTCGTTTTGTGGTAAAGGTGCGGGAAGTCATAGGTGAAGGCGGTCATATTGGTGAAGTAAAAGTTCCAGTCGGTGGATAGGGCATCATTTGCCTTAGCCATCGAGAATTCAGATGATCTGATTGGCATGATTTTCAATGAGTCGATTTGATGGAACGACTTAACGATTGCTAACTCAGTATTTCCGGCATACAGAAGTGCAGTCTTGTTGGTGTTTTGAACGCATTGCTTTGAACTAACCAGGTTATCACAAATCTCAATAATAAACTTATTAGAACTTTCTTCAATTTTTCTTTTTATTTCTTTTTTTTTTTTTTTTTTCATTTTTATGTTTTCAGATCTCTCATTGTTTTGTATCCTGCTTCTGTTAAGATGGATCAAATAACTATTCACGATTATTTCTATTTGATACAAATGGGATGCACGCGTAAGTTTCAGTTTTATGTTGAAATTGAATCAACTATTTCATGCTTCATGATTAAGGTACATGTCACGTTGGTATATATGCTGTTATTTAACATAGTTGTATGGACACGCTGTAATCTTCACAAAAGATGAATTTCAGCTGATTTTGAAAAAAGATAAAGTAGTTTTATAATAAATGAAATTTTTAGTAGTTTTTAATCATTATTAGGGAATCCTTCGGAAATTTCCTAGTCCCCCTTTTTTTTTATTTATCATCTGGAAATCAAAGAATACTTTTTATAAGCCATTTGAATTGTAAAATAAGAGTTTAAAATATTTTTGCACATATAAATTTTTCAGCTTTGAGTTTACCGAAAGTAAGACGATTACCATTCGATCCATTGAAACATCAAACGATACATTTGGAACGTCTGATGCGAAGCAAAGGATTGATAGATCCACGGTTGGATGAGGAATACCCATTACCAAATTCGGAAAATCTTCCATGTAATTCGGATACTGGCGAGATTACTCTGTTGAGTGATCACAATCATTCTAGGTCTCCCACTTTATCACCCTCACCACCATCACCTACCACAGATATCGTTGAATCTGAAATGGATTATCGAATTCATTATTCTTACTGCATGTTATATTTGCTAAAAAAGGTTACCATTTGTATACTTTTTACCTTTTTTATTGGTTTTTTTTCTTTTTTTTTTTTTTTAAATCATTCTTTTAGAAATTAATAATTTTTCTTTCTGTAGAATTTTGGTTACTATTCACAGTTTAGAGTATTGTTTGTAGGTAGCGGAACTTCTGGAGCATATGCGTAAGACGTCAAATAACCCATCAATTCTACTGTCGATTAACCAATTATCAATTATAGAAACAGCATTTGAATTTATCATTCCAACAGCAGTTCGACCATATGTTGATGATGGTGAATGGTTTTTTCTTTCTAAATTTCCTATCCCGATGTTTTAAAATCTTTTTTATTACTTCTTTTATCAATTATTATTTATGAAACAAATTTCGAACACTTTTTTTTGCTTTTTCTCTAAAAATTTATTTTATGATTTTTTTTTTTTGTCTTAACTAATTACCATTCCAGTTTTATCATTCAGGTGTGATTTTACATCTGGGTAGGAGTAATCTCGTGGAGCATTGGAGACCTATTGTTGGCGATATTAAATTTCGAAAGAAGCAGGTCATTTTTGTTAATGATGATATTCTTTAGTTAAAAAATATATGGCAAGAAATTGTTTAAATTTATTAATATCAAGCAGTTTGGGGATTAAATTTCAACTTATTCTGAGTTTAAATTTAAGGCAGAATTCATGTTAGATATCGTTAACATCTGTTATTGATTGCTTTTCCATACCTCTAATTGAAGCAATTCAGGCTATTTCAGTAACGAAAGTAAGGAATAGCTTAACTTTATTATAGTTAATTTTTTACGAGACTTGTTGTTAGTTAGTCTGCATAGTATGCTACTAGAATTTTTCACTTTTTTATGGTTTTATGTTTTTCGTATTTCTGGGATTTTTTGATCGCATCATCGATCGGATTACTCCAACATAGCTTGAACGATCGATTTGTCAATGATGTCTGCATTATGTGATTGATGTTTTCCATATATTATCCTTATGTTATGACTAATTTATGAACTATTTTTAGCTGAAAAAAGCGTTAGAAGTTTTTGATGTATTGATGAATTCATGCGAAATGATAAAGAATTGTGTTGTGAGGAAATTTCTGGCGGATTATATATGCTTAAATGAACAGGTTTGTTGGTTTTCGTTTTTTTCCAGACTTATCTTTTTTGTCTTTATGATTTCGAAACACTTTATTTTTCATGAGAGAACTATTCAGAAAAACAGAAATATGAATGTCAGCTTTTTTTTTTTTTTGCTTTTATGGTTCTTATGCAAAATGGGATCAAAAATCAATAAGTATTTATCGCCATAATATTATATTCTTGTAGCTGATTAAACTGGGTGAAAAAGATCACAGAGAGAAGTATGAAGAATTTATTTTAAGTGTTGACAGGTATTATTTTCACATACATTTTCGGCAAATTAATCTGTAATTGTTTAACTGACATATAATTGGGAGTATCATATAATTATTCAAAGACTTATAATTGGGGTGGTTTTATAATGTTTTATTCGAGTTGTTTAGAAATAATCTCAGAATGTTTGTTTGGTAAAGGATATCATTTTACAGAAGTTATTTCAGACCTATGTTAATCACTTCGTTGTTTATTTTATTAACTGCAAATAAGAAACAACCAAAATGGTTGCATGTAAGTTATGAATTTTATGGTATTTATTTAAAAATGCATTTAGTGCAAATTCTATCGCTGAAGAATAGTTTTACGATAGATATTTTATTCATCAGATATACCGCTAGCACAAATATTGGTTTTTAAGCATTAGTTTTATCATACTGTACATTTTATTATCTTTTTTGACTTTCAGAAGGCAATAAGCAAGCATATTACTAAACTTTTGTTGCTGGAGAATGGATTGTATCATTTAATAACAGCGATAACCGAAGGTTTGTTTTTCTTTTCATTCCAAATCAGCGATTTTCGTCGATTCTATTTCTACCTTGAAAAAAAGTTTTTGCAGGTGCAAATTGTTTTGGAGATTTTGGATTTGTGCAGTCATTATCAAGAATATTGGTTACAGTTCCTTATAAAGTACCGGAAGAAAAATATTATATTTCTTTAATTGAAAATTTTTTGGTTGTTATAGAGGTAAATTATTTGCTTACTTATAAATTTTACTATTTTTTTTTTAATTTTTATTGATTTTAATCACAATAGAATATATTTCTAACATTCAAGCAAAAGGACACATCAATTTGTAACTCATTTACAATCTTATTCCAACATATAGTACGGTCACACTAGCGTAAAATCAGAGAAAATGATTTTGACTCTTTTCAACATTCATTATGTTTTTATTGAAATATGGTAGGATGCCTTCACTGAGAATCACATTATAGCTTATAATCAAAAGGCCTCGCGATCTTACTGGGAGAATAACGTAGGTAACTGCGAAAGATATAGAGTTATATGGCGCCCAAGATTATGCCGTATTTACACATTTGAATATTTTAAATCTTTTGCTTTATTTAGAGTCTTTTTTAACCGAGAGAAATATGAGCAAATTGAAAAAAAGTAAGCTAAGAAGAAAAATCGGAGGTGAGGAATTAAGTACTAATTTTAAATTTTTTAGAAACATCCAAATGCTGGAGATGCCGCCGTTTGCTTTGCCGTTGTGTTGGATATGTTGCCGAAAAATTTAGTCGAAACGATTTTCGATACGTTGCTATTGCCGTGGGAGGTTTGTTTTTTATAGTTAGAAATGAATGAAAGAAAAAAAAAATTATCGCTGAACTTAAATATATTGGAGATTTTTTTCTTTTTTTTCAATTTCGCATATATTTTGTTAGTGAATCGGAAATTCTTTTAAAATTTAGTTTAAAAAAGATATATTGTAGTATGTCATAATGTTCTTTTTTAAAGATTTAGGTACATCAATTATTACCATAAATACATCAGATATTGTAATTAATTGCCTGAGGATTTCATCACTTAAGCAAATTATGATAGCAACCAGTGAATACAAATAATCGAATAGAATTTTCATATTTCAGAACCTGAAAATTGATTGCTTTTCAAAATATCCACCGGGAAAGACCAATTTTTTCGACCCTATGCTAGATCGTTCACTCAACATTTTATCATTTTATACCAAAGCTCTTCCACGAGGAATGCATTTGCCATTCTTCCACAGATTCAAGGCGGTAAATGATTTTAATTTTATATCCGTTAAATTCCCTTCTTTCTTTCTTTCTCTCGAAACATAAACTTAGGTCTCATCTTTCAGCAGTATAAAGATTGGATGATGTTAGCGTTAGATAATTCGATTTATTGTATAATTTATCAAATTCTCTATTGAAGTAGTGTAAGGCTTATGATGTGGATCATTTTTAGAATCATTAACGTCAGTAAGCTTGCTGAATAACTCTCGTCATCCTAATGATTGGTGTGGAAATTAAAATGCTTTTCAAAACTTACTGTAAACATTTCCCTTATCTTGATTAAGTGGTAACAGTGGAAGAAAGATAGGAAAGGAAGAGGGAGGAAGCAAGGATAATATGGACTGCGATTGGTATAGATTCGTGTAATCTGGTCTCCAGTTTGTGAAGGAAGTAACTAAATATCTTCGTCAAATATCTATTTTATTCATGACAAGCACTATTGTAACGTAATATAGTACTCGTTTATAGCTCTTCAATTTATGGACCCTTCTGTATTCGAGTTATATAGAAAATGAAGAAAATCGAGTGCATGGAATCTCAGCGGAGTATGACAATGCTGGTCAAGGGATATTTGATATTTTACACCGAATTCTCGATGATCCATCATTCGAAACAGTCGATGAAAAGGTTGCGAAATTTTTTATTATTCTCCAATAATTTCATCATTTTTTAAATAATTATAGTCATCAATTATAGTAACAGTTACCCTATGATCGTAATGCATATTTGTAGCTTTGTTGATCATGTTTTTTGCTGGTTGCGTCAAATCATATGAGATATTTCAGCGCTTTATTTTCAAAAATTTTATATTTATGTTTATATGTGTCTTTTTTTCTCTAGCTCCATTCATCTTTATGGATATTCTGCTATTCAATACAGAATAAATAAAATTGAGGTTTTTATACCATATTTGCTAAGACTACTTAAGATTTCAGGCTGAATTTCTGGTTCGGCAAATAGAGGATAACCATGATTCGTATCTACCAGAATTAAGTTACAAAAAGGTTATTTCTGCTTCAAGTATTATTTATTGATAAATTCCGAAGCATTCTTGCGGAAAATGAGCTATTCTTCGTTTAATAATGATTACCAATGCATTTATTAGGTTCTGATCGAAGAGGTCGAACAAGAGGAAGTTAAACAAGAAAAAAACGAGCAAAAAAATGCTTCCTCGATCACCTCTACTATTTGTGATAGTCATATTTTTTGGCTAAACCTGCTTAAAGCCCGCTATGCAAGTCTGCGGATCTATCTTATAAAACCTGAAAAAGCAGAAAGCGCATTCATTCGTTTCGAGAAAGGAATTTTGAAAGTTTTGCAGGTAGAGAGATTACTTTTTTATTTAAATATCATAAAACAATCATGATGAACAGGAATGAATTAAGAAAATGAAGTAATAAAGGAAAGTAGAATGGCAAATTTTTTTTTGTTTGGTTCCAGTTTGAATTTTTTCTATGAAGAGTATTATGCTGATTTTAGTGATGCCTTTAGAACATTAAAGTAGGACATGAAATGGGTAAATTATTCAATTTCAGTAATATCATTGTTAAAATGACATTTAATACTTTCGATGAATAAGAACTAATTTTACAAATTCTTTTAGAAAATTCAAGAGGAGGAACCAAAAGCATCACGTCGTTTAGCAATCAGAACAGCGATGTGTTGCATTGAACGTTGGGCAGAAGTAGATTCCGATGATACCAGTTGTAGCTCTCGCGAAACATCGGACAATGATGAAACAAGCTTTGAAGGAAGTAAGAGTGCTTTTTTGTACTGAAGAAAGTAATCGTTATAATTAGACATTTTCAGTTTCAAAAAGAAAGCTTAGAATAGATTTCATGATTTGTACTAAATCGTCGAACCCTAATTTGCTATTTAATGTTATAAAAATCAAATTGAAGATTCTGGAAAATCCAAGCAAATGACTTGTATTTTATTAGCATTTTCGGTTGCTTTGCACTACAGTTTATTTTTGATTATCAGGAAAACAGAAAGTGAATTATTTTTTGAATGATTTATTACCTATTTTGTCGGAAACGGGCACACTCTCAGATGATAACTTGGCAAATCTTATTGACATTCCATTGGTTAGTTCATTTTCATACTTTTATGAAGTTCTGATAATTTTGCATCTTACCGGCTGTTCAATGGGAAGCGATTGAAATTTTGCTAAACTAGTAATTTTAGTTTATTATGAATAAAGTTTTCACTAAAATCTTTTATATGCTTATACATATTGTTTGTATATTTTAGAAAGCAATATAAAATTTTGAAAATGATAAAAATTAAATTTTCGTCATAAATTTCAAATTTTTTTTCAATATTTGATCTTCTTCCTTATGCAATACATATTTTACTACAGAGCATACTGGATGTCGCCACTGCAAAATTGAATGTGCGTATGAATACGATCGGAGTGGACATAAAAGGTATGCCATCGGAGGAAGATAAAGAACTTGAGGCTACTGATCGAAATAATATTCATTTAGCGCTGACAATTCTTCAGTGTATTCTAATCTTCAAGCAAGGAGAATTCGTGAAAGTAAATATTCATTTTAGAATTACGTTTTGTCTTCTTAAAAGCTATTTTGAAAACTGTTTTAATGAAAAAAAAAAGAACTCTTAAAAATATTGCAACCAAAATTTTTTCTTGATTTATGTTTCAAGAAAAAAAAAGGATATTGTTATTCGTTATAATGTATTATCGAATGTTACCAGGTTTTTAGCGGATCGAAATCCGAAATTGATAGCGAAGTAAAAAAATATATAAGAATGCTCCAAAAGATTTCGACATTAACCTTTTCCTGTTTAAGAAATTTTAAAATAAGGGATGTAGCTATTTTACATTGCCACTGTTCTGTAATCTAGGCTACTGTTGACACTTAACATCAAAAACATATAGAAATAAATAAATTTGTTGCCAGAGCATTGCCAGGAAAATAATACATCACTGTCGGAGTAACAAATTTATTTACTTCTATGTTTTTGATATTAAATGTCAACAGTGTCGTGAACTCTGTTTGCAAATTGCACATTGTTGATTAAAAAGCCATTCAAATATATGAGGAAAAAGGAAATTTGAGGGGCTGTATTTATATCGATTTAAAATGTTTTTCGAATTGGCTAAATGTTATTTGTTTTTTTAAACTTCTCATAATTTTGTTATTAGTTCAATAAGTTGTGCTAGTTTTCCAAATTGCAGTTCAAAGAAAATCTTCTACGTGGAGCAAATATTCTGCAAACTTTCTCGAATACAGTTTCGAAATTGAATGATATGGATAAAAAGCTATATTTGGATTTCCAGCAACTTGTTGGGGAAATTATTGCACTTTTAAAAGCAAATAATATTGAACCAAGGGAAGATGATGCGGCACCTAGGTAGATTGACATTTCATTATTTGTTATTAGTGCTCTTTTTACTCAAATTTTATATGTTCGATTTTACTACTTTCGCTTGACCAAATTTAGATCACCACTTTTTGATTACTGATTAATTTCTTCGATTTTGGATGAATCTTGTAATTATTGATTCTTTATGATCAATAGCAACTAATAGCTATTAATAACCGTCCTATTGAACTTTCAAAATATATCAAGTTTTAGTTTTTTTGATGAATCACTAAATGTTAGTGATAATCCGATGAGTGGTCGAAGTTCAGAATCTTTTTCTTTGGAGCAAATCCAGTCCGATCTTCTGGATGAATCGGAATCTGTTCGTGGACATGCTTTAATTAAATTAGCAAGAGGTATTCGCCGAAAATGCAAACAGCTTCTGGATGAAATTACTACTTGTCCTACAATTATGCGTGTTGTCCTGAGTCAGTTGTGCACTTATTTGATTTCTTTGATTTTTTTGTTTTATAATTTAAGACGTAATTATAACATATATGACATACAGTTCTATCGACATAATTATAATTTTTAATCATAATTCTATTTTCGATCATATGATTTAATTTATTGTAATTTGTTATACATTTGCTATTCTAGATTTTTATATCTTGCGGAATATCGAATTATATTGGTTTTTCTGACTTTTATGTGAGTGATGAATTATTTACGAAAAGTAAAAATTTGATGGAGTATTTCAGAACAAGTTACTGATAGCGATTCTTACGTTTATTTGGCAGCAATAAATGCATTGGCGGAGCTGGCATATTGGAAGCAACAATTTTTTGATGATATGGTGGAATTCTTTTTGGACCCGACAGAAAAACTGAAGTCTATTCTCGAATTCGACAGTATTTTTTTCTTTATTTTGTAAAGTTCTATTATATACAAACAAATTAATCAAATAATCTTTCTGAAAGTTACTTCAACAGCCATCAGTTGATATAGTTCGAAAATGAAAACGGTGTGCTTTGGAAAACAAAAAAGCAGCTTGCTGCTCAACAAACTAACTTTGTTCTTTGTTTGTTCTTTCGCGTGCGAATATTTTGTATTTCTTTATAATGACTATTCCGTCTTCATCATCACTCACTGTCGTTTTCTTTTCTTTCATTTCCTTTCAATTTTTTTATCATTTACAAAAAATATCTCATTATTTATAATCAAAGAATATTTCAGTGGATAATTTACGGGAAGAAGAGAAGGAAACATACTTACTAATACAAAGAGTAAAAATCGGCGAAGCAATTGCGAAGGCAAATAAAAACCTCGGTTTGTCTGCTCGTGATTCTATGAACTTTAATTAGTCTATTTATGATATAATTTGATTAATTTTTTTACATAGTCTTAAAAAACATTCCTAATATAAAGATAGCATTCATGAGTGCATTATTAATATTAGTATAATATAAATCAAATATGGTATATACAAGCATAAAAGTTATGATAATGACATAAATTATACAGGTTGATGATATAAAAGAAGTTACAACATTTAGACTTCGTCTTTTATGAGCAAAATATGTAATTAGCGACTGTTGTTCGGCAATAAAGACAATTCTATTTTTTTTTTCTTTCTTTTTTTTTTTATAAAAATGAAAGAAGTTTTACCTTTTCAGGTGAAATGGCACCATCATATTTTGACCGCATGGTAAATCCAATGTTGTCATTAATGCTTCATACTAAAGATGATCTGCTGCGAGCTTCAGTACTCTCTTCTCTTTCCAATCTTATCGTTTCTTGCCGCGGATTAAATATACACAAACATCTTGATGAGGTATACGTGATTTTTAACATACTTAGTTTTTGTCGAGACTGAATTTTATGAGAGGTAAACAGCATAAATCATCGTTTTACAGTTCAATATAAGATTTAATTATGATACTTCTATCATTTTCATTATTTTGAAATTATTTGCGATATTTTAATCGTGGAAGAACTTTTTCTTTCGATCTTTTAAAACTTTGCATATTAGTTGAATATTTTTGCTGAAAGTTCTTTTAAGATGTTACTAGCAGCTAAATTGTATATACGTGACGCTGAAGCGGAAATAGTACGACGGGCAGCAGTTGACCTAATGCGTGCTATTGTCAGGACATACGATATTAGTCTTTTGCAAGTAAATGATTTTCTAGAATTTTCTTCAAAAACTAAATTAATTTCTTAATACTAAATATTATTTTGGATGATTTCAATATCTTATTGTTTTTTTGCTGTATTAAAAATTTCAAGATGGTTTGCTTGCTTGTAACGGTTTGCATCATGAATTTTACGCAACTGAATAAAAAATTTCTGCGAAATTGGAAAATATGAATATTTTGATGATTTTTTCAATTTGTGGGAAGATATGAGATTTCAAGTCGTTAAACGAAAATGAAATTATGTTCAATTTTGCAGGAAGCTCCGTCATATCTTTATGATATAGCAGATTCGCTGAGCTACATCTTGGATCAGGATGAGGATCTAGTCGTTAAAACTCATGCAATGTTATGTCTGCAAGACATCGATGCTCAAATGGAGGAAGGTTTTTTGGAATTTGAAAAAGCTCATACGCGCAAAATACGATTTTAATGGACATAGTAAGGCTATTATTATTCATACCGCATCCGAAATATATCATATGCCATCTTTTTATTGATGATCCCTCAGCCGAATGCCTTATGCGTTCTAGTGAGATATCACATCAGTCATATCATTTCTCATCAAACATTAAAATAGCAACAAGCTAATGGATCATAGGTAAATTTGATTATTTTGAAAATATTTCATCTCTTTTTAATTCAAGTATTAATCTTTCTTTCTTTTTTATCTTGAATTTGTTGTTTTTAAATATTTAGCTTGAATTATGCGTTTTTCTTCTGAATAATAAGCAGAATATTTCTGCTAGTATTTTCTGTTTTCTTTAGTTTAAATTGTAGTTAGGCATTTTGGTTTTCGAGATATTATCATTTCCGTATAATTAACGAATACGATATACTCAATTAAGCTCATATATTTTATTCGTAGGTAGCATAATTAATATCAATTTTTACACTTGCAAATTATTAAATGTGATCTCTCGAATTTCAATTTAATACTTTTTGGAAAATGAAGAGGGCTGAGAGAGAAGGAGGGAGGATGAGATTAAGTTCTTTTAGATAAAATCAATATTTATATGCCTATTTCATTGTTAATTGCGGTAATGATAGTATCTTTGTTTTAACCGGTAACCCCAATCTTTGCTGAATGTGATGTAATTAATGATGTTTAACCGAACTGGATATCTTTTTAAGTTTTAAATCTTGTTTATTCATTTCTTTAATTTTTCTTTCTTTCATATATATAATCCAAAGTGCTCATGGAAAATCCATTCTTGTTATAATTTATAATTCTTAAAAAGGATTTGTGTACCGAATTATTCTTTTTTTTTTCTCACTGATAATATTCACTTCAGTTTAGGAAATAGTTTGATGAAGCTGTTTTTTTTTTTCTTTTTTTTTATAGAATGCAAATATGCTCTCTTTGTGCTGTCTGTTTATTTCTATACAAAACAAATATTCCGTACAAAGCAAATATTTTTATACAAAAACAAGTGAGCGAATGAATGAGATAGAACTTATCTAAATAAGCTCTTCTGATAATTTACACTTTATATATTTAATTTGAACATTATTCATTTTATGAAGATATTTATGATGAATAATACAAATAAGACTTCAGAACATGAAAAGACTGAGAAGACCGCAATAGGAATTATCAGACTATTTTGAGTCAGTGAATTTGTAGGGAACTTATATGACTTGAGAAATTGAAGAGTTTTTAAGTCCCAAAAGTTAAAATAAGAATAGAAACTCAACAACTTCTTAAGAATTGATGGAAAGTAGTGATATTTCTTGATACATTTTGAAATATTTTAAAATTAAATGAAAGATCTTATGGAGATTTGATCGAATCAAGTCAACTTCTATATCTTCTTTCTCTCTGTTCTTTTTTTTTTTTTCATTCATGCGCATATTTCCATTTCACAAATTTATCGTTCCATTATTATTGTTTGATAATTCTTTTAATTCAGGTTTATAATTGTATAGGTCTTTCATGAACTTTATATTGTGGTACTCATTTGCAGTTGTTTTTGCTTTTGAAATTTTTCTTGGTAATTTATCTGCTTAATCTTTATGATATTTTGCCAGTTTTCTTTATTGAAATTAAAAACAATTGGCACTTTTATTCTGTATTCATCATTATTTCATTTCAGTATTTTTAACAGATGAGTAATCTTGAACCTGACGTAGCAGTTAGCCATATCTCAGGGTCTTTTTTTTTTTTCTTTGGCCTAACACTGATTTCATTTCTTCAGTTAAATATTGCTCAAGTACTATACTTAATTACTTTTTTACAAATAGGAGAAATTAAATGCGTGAACAATATCAGAAGGAATTTTTTCAGATCAAATTGTAATGTTGCAAATGGAACATATTTTCAGTATTAATCTTTTTTTTTTTTTACTTTTACAGTATCATACTGCTATTAATTCATGTTTACTCGAACAGTAATATTTGATTTCTGTACGTACGGGTGGGATCCTTTCTTGCAATGAAAATTATGATCTTTGTAAGACATATTCATTTATTTTTAGTTTTTGCTATTTCTTTGTTTTGAATTTCTTTATGATCATAAGTTATTATGATATCATTCATGCACTTTTTTTTTTTTTTTCAAGTGAAAATTACATCATTGTTGACATTTCGCTGAATGCAGATTATTCATTATCTTTTATCATTCATATGATGATATTTTCGATTTATAAGTGCTATATATTTTTCGTTTTTCTTTGTTGTGAACTATATATTTTTTCTATTTGAAGTTGACATTCGAAATGTTCATAATTGTTTTGTCATAATGTTTTTCAAACCAAAGCAGTAATTTAAGAAAGATGTAATTAAATATTTTGAGAATATGAATGCAAGTGTAAAATGAAGAAAAATTGCTTTGGCTAATAAAAGTAGCAAAAAAAAAAAAAAAAAAGGAAAGGAAAATATTTGGCACATCTTATACTGAATTTTTTTTATCAACATAGAAATCATTATATTCTGGTTTTGTTTTCCTTTTTTTTTTCTTTTTTTCAACTAAATTCTTTAGTGTGATTTTTACTGTTTGAAATATATTGAACTTTCATGCAATTTATCAAAATGTATTATCATTTTAATTTTTCAATCTATTTTCAATGCAATGACAATCAACAGACAATCATCAGGGCAATCAAATTTTTTCAAATGTATTTCAAATGTTTGTTCTAAACAAATTTTTTATTTGCATATAAAAATGTTTGATATTACAATTTTCAGTGTTTCCTTGACACCATTGGTACTTGCTGATCGTGATCACTGATACTTTCTTCATCCACTCTATCAAGGTGGACATTTTTTGTTTCTACCAGAAATAAGCATGATGAGGTGAAACTAATCATTCCAACTATTACAACGGTAAGATAAGCTGATGGTGGCCATATAGTTGATAAGAAAAAGATCTAAAAATTAAGATTATATAATTTTTAATAGAATCAAAATTTTGCACGCGAAATGAATGATTTTCAAAAATTATAGTATAAAACATTTATTGATTTTTTTTTTTTTTAATTTTAAAAATTTTTTGGGGAAATTTTACCGTCGGTGAAAGTAAGGCACCAATTCTTGCAATAAAAGAGCATGAACCAAGCGAAGAAGCACGCATTGATGTTGGCATCGATTCAACTGCACATAAATAACATGCATCCCATGTGTACTCGATAAACACCGTACCAATTAGATTAATTACCAGTATTGCGATACCCTTAAATCAGGACGATTGAATTGAACAAGAAATAAATTTAATTACTGAATTTATTTTAATTAATTAATGAGAAAATCTTTTTTCTATGAAAGAATTTTTTTTCATTTTAAAAATTTCCAACTTTTAGATAATATCTTGAGAAAAATAGAGAATATTGTTTAAAAAGAAAAAAGTAAATTTTCGGAAGAAATCTAAAAAGTTTACCTGATATTGAAAATAAACAAGGATGGTTAATGTTAGAAAGCATATGCAAACAGCTAATTGAGCATATTGATGTAATTTACGACGATTGAAATTTTTATTAACTGTATCATAAACAACCATTGCTATCTAGAAAATGATAAAGAAAGTAGAAGAATAAGGAAGTATTGTCAATTAATTATCATTTAATAATTAATTGTTTTTGAAGTTTTCAAATTTTAGTTCTATTTTCGATTTTTTCTTTCAAAATTTTGTGTTCTTTGTTTGATAAAATTGTACCCGATGAATTGTTGAACTAAAAAGAAAAAGAAAGAAATTGCAATTAGCTTTTCAATATTTCAAGTTTTTTTTTTTCAATTTTTCGTTTTTTTCGTTTTTTCGTTTTTTCGTTTTTTCGTTTTTTCGTTTTTTTTTTTTTTTAAACTTTATGCGTGATTTGTGTGTTTTTCATTATTTTTCAACAAATTTTTTTCTTATTTCTTAATAAATTGAAATATTTATAAAAAGACAAAATGATGAAGGATAAAATATTTTACGAATAAAATAGGAAATGTAAATATGAAATCGAAATTACCTTTGAAGCAGCAATAAGGATGGAAAATAATGCTTGATTAATGAAGAGATTACCGCTTATGCGTGATGAATTTAAATCAATTGCATAGCCACATAATGATGCGGTAAACCACATTAACCAAAGAATAAATAATCTAAATAATGATAAATAGGAATTGTAATTCATCCTGATCGGAACATTCAATTAATCATAAATTTTGATCCCGATTTTCAACTAATTTACGAATTTCAATCAAATATTTCATTTTATAAATTTTGGCCATAACTTTTAAGCAATTTGTAAAATTTTGATCGAAATTTCCAAACTATTAACTTTAAAAAAAACTTCAAATTATTTTAACTTTAAAGAATTTTCAAACTATTAACTGCAAATTTTGAAAAATTTTCAACTAATTACAAATTTTCAATCAAATATTTCAGTTATAAATTTTAGTTCTTACTTTCAATCAATTTCAAAATTTTGATTCAAACTTCTGGTTACTTACAAATTTTAATCGATTATTAAAATAAATAACAAATTTTGGTTGACTTTCAAATTTCGATCAATTACAAGATTTTGATTACAAATTTCAATCAATATTATTTTTGGCCGAAATTTTCAACCAACCAGTCATAAATTCCGAGCGGAACTTTCAACCAACTAATAATTAATTGCGATCTTTTGTTTATGTTCTTATGAGATTTTTTTTTTCTATTGCACAAGGAATTGCTTGAAAAATAAAAATCTAAGATTAATTAAACTTATTTTAGCCATATTTTAGTGCTGAAATATCAAATTGTTGGCTAACTTATTTTAGCCATATTTTAGTGCTGAAATATCAAATTGTTGGCTAACTTCATTTGGAACAGGTGAAATAAATTAATTAAGACTTAGATGGCAACATTTTGACAAATATATAAATATTTCCAGTTTTTTCTCAAGCTTTCCATTTCTATATATTATCATTGTTAATAATTAGAATTTAAATAATAATATTTAATTAAAATTGATTAAGATATATGCCAAAATTCAATAATTTTTTTTTCTTGGTTTAACTTAAGTTACATTGTTAAAAATAAACTTTCACGAAAAAAGATAGCTTGTAGATAATGAGGGAAAAAGTTTTAAAAAGAAAAAAAAGTATTTTTTTAAGGAATAATAGAATAAATTTTGAAGAGAATTTAAAAATTCTTCTTTGTATGGATCGATTTTTTTTTTTTTTTTTTTTTAAAATTTATGTGTAATTGCAAATAAATTAGAAATTTGCTAATCACATCGAGAATCACAATCGATTAGAACTTACTAGTAAGAGAAATTTATCTACATATCTTTCTTCTTTAAACTAAATAATCTTATCATTATTTCGAAGTCAATCAATAATCTAATACCCTTAATTTTTTATATATTGACAAAAATTACTCTGAAAAATTCATCGAGAACTGTATAAATGAATTGAATTATGCAGTATTATTAATATTATATCGATTGGATTTTTTTTTTGTTTTTAATTTTCAAATTTTTCGTTTTTATCGATAAATTTAAAAAAAAAAAACTTTGCATATACCGTTTAGCATAATTTGATTGTCGAATAAAATCAATTAAACGTTTATTTTTTTCCATCATTTTATGCTCAACTTCAATATACGGTATACCAGCTATACGTGCTATTTTTTTCTCATTTTCACGCATTTCATCGATACGATTCTGTAAAAAAAAATTTTTAATTTTACGCTAAAATTTGAAATGAAAAATTAATAAATTTTTAAAAATTAAAAAATTGAAAAAAAAAAGTGAAAAAAACTTTTTTAATTTGATCAAATTTTCAAATTAATTCATTCAAAATGATGAGGAAATGAAACAGGTATAAAATGAATGTGATTAATTAAATTTACCGTGTCTAGGAAATCAAAAATTAATCAAATTTATCTTGCTAAGGAATCAATAATTAATTAATTAAAATTCATCTTAGCTAAGAAGTCAATAATTAATCAAATTTATCTTGCTAAAGAATCAATAATTAATTAATTAAAATTTACCTTGCTAAGAAGCCACATTGGACTTTCCGGAAAAATGAAAATAACAATAAGAAGAGCTGGTAGAGCAGCTAAAGCATTTCCGAATGATGCTAAACGCCATTCCGGTAACAGGTAACATATAATTGTCATCATCAACCGCGCAATACCCTACGATCTACGTCTTGCTTTTTTATCGATTTTTTTTTTTGAATTTTGAATTTTGAATTTTAAAAAATATTCAACTTTTTTCATTTATCATATTTATTGGATTTTCGTTATTGAAATTATTTCATTCCCAATGATTAGCTAATTGGTTGATAATTAAAAATTTTCTTGTAATATAGAAATTAATTATAACATATAATATAAAACAGTTGTTATAATTATAATTTAAATAATACCAATATATTCCAATTAATATATGCATATTTTATGAATTTGAAAATTGAACAGAGATTACAGCATATTAATTGGAAAAAATTGGATAAATTTAATCATATTTAAATGAGACTGATATGATTAAGGCTTAATTTTTTTCTTTGGAGAAATTTTTTTTTATATAATTTGATCCAACATTGTGCAATTTTTCTTATATTAAAAATTAAACTGTCAAAATCATGCAAATAAATTAGATATTTAATTAATTTAATTGTCGATGAATTTTGTTCAATTAAAATTAACAATATGAATAAATCTACCATACAATCGTCACATATATTAATTAAATTATTAACTTTGAAATAATTAAAATAAATGGTTGAAACTGATAAAAATATAATTGATAAAGCAGTAAATATAAAGAATCAATAATAAATTGATAGGGTGTAACTATATTGATTTAATTACTTTTACTGTGAGATTTAATTAAAAAATTTAACTTAACTTTTTTTAAATGATTAATTACTTCTGTTTTTGTATTCATTCATTATAAAATTAAATTAGTTCGAATTAATTGCATTGATTTCTTTTCTTTTTTTTAAAAAAAAAATAAAAGCATTAATTACCCAATTAAAAAAAGCTCGAAGTGCCATGCGTTGCTTGGGTAAAAGCATTTCCATCACATAGGTACATACTACTACAATAGTACCACCAATAGAAATGCCAACAAAAAATCTTGAAGCCAACAAAATTTTCCAACTTGGCGCCAATCCTAAAATTTCAATTTAAAATTGATTGAACAAAAAATGAGAAAAATTAATTATTCGTTTTCCTCTTTTTTTTGTGAAAATATTAGAGAAAAATTGGATAAGTATTGTTTTAATATTTCAAACAAGAATACTGCAAATATTTCATCAAAAGATTTGTATTTATACCGTGTGAGTTACGGTATTTGTACCATATACTAAAGTTACAGTATCAATAATCGATAAAAGGAAGTAATTAATTGAACATGTCATTATTGTGTTACTATAATGTTGCTATCAAAATTAAATGGATTACTGAGTTATTCAGTACTCATATCTACAATATAATTCTTGACATAACAATTGATGTTCAATGTGAAATTGATGTTGGATATAAAATTGTATACAAATTTTCGGAATAAATCTTACTTATCATATCAGTCAATCATTTTTTAACTAAATTAAAATATTTCAGACTAACAAATGTAATATCTTCATGATTTTTCTAAACTTTTCCAAAACTTCATCGCATTATTCATCTAAAAATTCTTGTTACAAACCTACGAACAGCAATAATAAATCATATTGTTTAAAGGAATTATAGATAATTTACTTATTTATCAAATATTAAAAAGTTTACTAATTGATAAGAATTCTAATTTTATGAGGGACATTTTTTCGTGCTTTTTTTTTTTGTTAGTTGAAAAATATTAAAATTTAAAATTATCAGTGATAAAAATAAACCTGAACAAAATGAAATGATAATACCGCAGGAGAGTGAAATTAAAGCTAACGGACGACGTCCAAAAATATCCGATAATGTTCCTGTAATTATCGTACCCAATAAAACACCAAAAAATTGTATTTGACTATACAATGATGCCCAATATGCCGAACTACCACAAATCCAATCATATTCGAGAGCTGCTGAGTAAAATTCTATCTGAAAATTTTGTGATTATTTTAAACGAACGATCGATATTTTACTCATTTATCAAAATTTAAATACTTTATTAACTAAATAATAATTAAAATATTTCATAAGAAAAATAATTATAATAATGAAATATGATTTAATATGATTTGAAAGATTTTATTATGTTTTAGGATCGAATTATATTGATTAAATTCATTTTTTATCAATATTATAATATAAATCATGAATTTTGAAAAAAAAAAAAAAAAAAAAGGGAATCGGTAATTTTATATTTGATTTTCAAATCGTATCAAATATATTTGATATCGATCTAATATTATTGTAAACAAGTTCTGTTGTTCAATTACTGCCAGTGGTACCTATTTTGGTACTCAACATGTTTTCCAATACATCAAGTTATAAAATCAACTTATTAAAGATTAATTATTGACATATAATAATCGTAAATATACTGGTAGTTCGAGTTATGTCAATATTTTTGCTGAATTATATAAATTCATGATTGTATATAGCAAATAACTAAGAATTAGTTTTAAATTATTAATATTGCAAAAATGGTTATATTTCTAATTAGGCATTTTAAGTTTTACCAAAAATAGATTTTATTAATTTTTAATTAAAATTTAAAGAAGAATTAGAATTAATCAATTTCTTGTCCAATTATTCTTCTCAAAAAACTGTAAGAAAATTTTTTGAAAAAAAAAAAAAAACAACAATTCAAAATTCTTTAAATACTTTACAATTAATATATAAAATTTTTCAAAATTGAAAAAAAAATTGGAAAAAGTAAAAGAAAAAGAAAGTAATTAGAAAGAATTGTTTAATTTTCTGGTAACAGTCATGTGGAAGACAATGATGTCACGACGAAATAAAAAGTAAAATATTTTAACACACAAAAAAAGAAAAGAGTTAAAATTAGAAATGACTAAAATTGGATCAAACAAATAAAAATATATTGAATAATTTAAAGAAATAAAGTTGAAAATGATTGAATTCATCAATTGAATGAAATTATATTAATTAATACGTTATTAGCATTAAAAAAAGTAATTAATTAAGCGAGAATTACCTCATCAAATTGAACACTCTCTTTGCATGATAGAAAAATGGTACAATTATTGGAAAATGATTGATTTGTCGAGCATCGCCATTGTGGTATAAAATTTGAAAAAATTGGATAAATCATTTGTGATGCAAAAAATATGCTAAATTGCCAGGTAATTAGAATAAATATATGGAAACGATTAATATCATATAGCATAATTGCAAACTTGTCAATTTAAATTTCAATCTGAAATATTTGAAAAATTTATATTTCAAAAATTATTGGAATCAAATTTTTTACTTAAAAAAAAAAAGAAACAAAAAATAAAGAACAGCAAAAAAAAAAAAAAAAAAAATCTTAACTATAAATTTACATCGTATAAATGATTTCAATTCCACTAATATAGTAACAATAGAATCGACATTAATTATTTCGTATTAAAGAATAATGATACTAATTGGCATCCCTGAAAACTATATTTAGAATTTTAGCAAGATGAATATTTCATTAAAACTTCGAATATTTTAAGTATTTAGCAAAAAAATCTTAAAGATTGTTGGAAACAGAAAAGAAAGCAAATCATATCCTATAATTATATTTTTGAATATAAACTTTAATTAAAATTTGACTTTTTAAATCTAATTTCTTTTTTTTTTCATTTGCTTTTTAAGCTTCTATCTTCAATATCGCTCGACATTCTTTTACTAAAATACGTATAATATTCGAATCTTTAATGAAATGCAATTTTTAAATTTTGTTTTCCCTAAATTTAACTTTTTCTCATCAATACTTTCAATTTGATGGTATTATCAGGTATAGTATTGAATGACTTGATTATAACGATTATGTAATATTTCAAACTGTAATGATAAATTGAAAGAGATAAACTTTTCATTTTTAATTTGTAAATGAGTATAATATCAGAAGATTTGAATGAGGAATAAAATAGAACGAAATATTTTACAATTATTGCTATATATTGCTTTAAAAATAATTTGATGCTTTTCAGAACATCTTTTTTTTTTCTTAAAATTTTCACCATTCAATTATTCTTACCTAAAATGTACTAATTAAAAGCATATTTTCAAATTTGTAGCATAAATTCGCCTTCTAACATCTTGTTAATTAATTAATTATCATTAATATTTTTGATAAGGATTTACAGCATAACTGTTAATATTAGAATGAATGATGAGAAAAAAAAAATTTTTTTTAACGAAATTTTCGTCTCAAAAGAAAAAAATTTTTTTTAACGAAATTTTCGTCTCAAAAGTATTGTCATATTTGTTTAAAATCAATTATGTGAAAAAGAAAACGAGAAGATAATGAATGATGAATGATATCATGATAATAATTCAATATATTATTCTGATAATAGTAATAATTGATAACCAATATTATGTCGAGAATTGATAATCATTCATGTCAACAATATTCAATCGTCATATTATAGTAATGAAAGTGAGAAAATAAAAATAAAAGTGTCTTAAAAGTTGTATCGAACGCCGCCAATTTTAAAAAATAATTTAGAAAGAAAAAAAAAAAGAAAAAAAAAAGAACGAGTAAAAGAGATTGAAAAGTGGAAATGATTTTTTCATGAAAGTGTTGAAAATTAATGATGAAGTTGTGCATTCTGACAGAATTTGACATTTTATCTAGCAAAAAGGGTTGACGTTAAATTTAGAAGGCGAAAAACCTGTTTGTCAAATTTAATCTACAAATCAATCATTCCTTTCCTATTTTTCAACTTTCATCATTTTTATCAACTTTTTTTTTTCTTTTTTTTACCAATAAATCATCAACTCCAATCTTTTTTTTTTCTTTGCTTATTTTTTTTTACCTTAATTTTTTTTTCTTTCTCTCTTGCGTAATTTGTACTTTGTTTTTCAAATTTTTATTTTATTAAATCATTTTACATCTCTCCACATGAATTCATTTCATCTATTATTGTTATTTTTTATTTTTGTTTTAGTTTACTTTCTGTAGCATTAATTGAATTATTAATTTTTTAAGATTAATGCTAATTAATTAATATTAATAGTGGTAGGAAAGACGACATACAATGATGAGCTAAGTTTATAAAAGATGACAAATTTGATAAATTATGATCAGCCAATCATAAATAGGCAATAATTTGACAAAATTAAAAAATGATAATTCAATTAAAACAATTATTTCGATATTTCGATGCAAAGTAGGCGTAGCATATCTTCCGAAAGTAGACAGAAAATTTTGTTAACATATTTTATCATCTCTGTTATCTTATCATTCTAATTTTTAAATGATAAAAAAAAATAATCATTTCAGAATGCATATTCTTATCAATATTCATATAAGTAATATTATCATTATTATTGCTATTATTATCATTACTTATTACTATTGTAAATATTAGTATTATGATTTATTATCACCATTATTATTATCGCTATTGGCACTATTATTATTAATATTATCATTATCATTATCACTATTACCACTGATTATTGCTCTTATCACTAATATTACTATTATTAACAAATCTAAATTACTTCGCATACTTTCTGGATATTTTTCGATTTCATACAGCCCCGTTATCTATCGTTAAAATTTCACGCTTATTACGCTTCCATAGCAACGAAAGTGTAATTCCACGAAATGCTATTTCATCGAATGTCGTCGTCTGAAGAGAAGAATTTATTTTGTTTCGAATTTTTCATCGAATCTATCGAAATGATATCAGATTCAGTGAATGTTCAATCAATGGAAATCAAATTTAATAATTACGAATGGTTTACAATTTCACATGGATAGTTCATGCATTTCAATTTTGATTAAAAATGATCTAATTGATTTTAATTTCAATTTTTGAAGTTTATTCTTAAAAAGTATTAATAAATTAAGGAAATTTTAAATAAAGTGCTGAAAATGTTTAAATTAATCGCGCATGTAAGTAATAATTAAACATTTTTAAGGTTGTTTTTTATCGCAGAAGTTACGAACTGGAAATTTTAATTAACAAATGTTGAAATATCGACTTTTACAAGAATTTTATCAAGTAAAATGACAAAATTGATAAGTAGAAATTTGATTTAAATGCAAAATTTATTTTACAGAATGTTGGAATAATATTGGCAAACGATGTTACTTTATTAACGAAACTAATTTTTTGAATCAAATGGTTACTGGTAATATTCGTATTCGAGCAATTTGTAACGATCAGTCAATTTATTCGTGTGATGTTAGCTTAGGATCATTTCATGGAACTAAAGTAATGAAAAATTTCATTTTACTTCTATTGAATTTAATTAATAAATCCTGCAAAATATTTATGATAGAAATTAGATATGAAATTCGATGAAAATATAATATGTATTTTAATATACCGAAAATTATTAATCAATTTTTATTGCTTCAAAAAATATTTCACGAATTTTTTTTTAATGAAATAATAAGTAAGGTTATATTCAAGAAATTTTTTTCCTATATATTAATATATTCTAAAAATTTTTAATTCAAAATAATTCTTGGAATTTTGATCAATTATTATTAAATAAATTAATGAATTTTAAGACCTTTTAATTCAAAACAATTATTTCAAACAAATAAATTTTAAATTAGAATTTTCTAAATTATAACACTAATTTAATTCGAAAAAATATCTTTAAAAAATTTTGCATTTATTTAATTTAAAATATAATTTGTTTGATTCTTTTAGGATTCGGTAAATTGTAAAGGACTAATGAAATTATATCCATCTGATAAATCATTGAAAAATTTACATGTACATGTTGTAATGTGTATTTTCAACACGGATCATATGCATCCTACAATTTTCCAACAATCCACTCTTGCCGTAAACCGGAATATTCAAGCGGATTGTTGCCGGATGAATCAAAAGACTCAGACAGGTGGCAAAATGCGACATGCTGCTACACAAGTATAAAAAATTTTGCTAAAAAAGACTGATTTTTTTCTTTCTTTCTGCAAGTTAAATGTGAAAATCATGAAAAATATAAATTATTTGTGCAACGAAATTGAAATTATCGGTGATAAGAATGACGAAATGCGATTCAAATATTTGTGTATCAATTGAGTGAATATAAGTTTGATTTGTTTAATTAATTTTTAGTTATTTTTATTAATTTGAAAAACAGCATTACATAAAGTATTATTATGTAGTAATGATATTCAGTAGCAAATGCATTCAAAATGGAAATTACGTAATTTTATTCACTAAATTAAATTGTTTCATAAAAATCTTTGTATAATTTTAATCAATTAGTTTTTATTTTTTTCTTTTGTTTTTAAATTGATGTAAAATTCATTCATTGATTTTCAGTGATGATTGCAATTATTAGTAATTCTAATATGATTAATTGAATTAATTGTTTATTAATTTTTATTTATTTCTTTAATTATATTCTACTTTTCGACGAAGCATCAGAAAACGAAGAATAAGCAGACACAGGTAAAGGAACAGGTAAAATATGTCACAACAAAGGATGCAGCCATTCAACTTTCTACAAGAATTTCACAGCAACAAATGACGGAAATAATTGCTGAAATAATTAGCCAAGTTTTGAAGGCCGATAAAAAAAGGCAAGAATCGCGAAAATATGCCGGTATGAATACTTGGCCATCAAATTTTCATTTATTAAGATAGGTTATTAAGTGAGAATAATAATAATTAATAATAATGACTAATAATAATAATGATAATGATAATTATAATAATAATAAATAATAATAACAATAATAATAAAAATAATAATATTAATATTAATAATAATAATAATGAAACTTTACCACAGCAAGGCGTGGCTCAGCCTAGTTAGTGAATAATAAATCATACAAATTTGTTTCTTTTTAATTGAAATAATTATTTCATAATTAACAATCTTCATCCACTTTTAAATATTCATAATAATTATCTCTTCAATTTCTTGCAGTATTATTTCTTCGCAAATTCTCATTTACTATATCAGTCGTTTCTTCCTTTATCATCATTTTTTTTCCTTTTTTCATCCATAACAATTATTCGAGTAAAAATTTGATTACATCTTAAATTTTAATTTTTTTTATCAAATTTTAATTTCAAATTTCTAACAATTATTTTATGACAAATCTTTTTTCATTGATGCGTTATGTTAGTTTTGAACATTGCTCATTCTTTTGTAACAAAACAAATTCAAATATTAATTTATTTTATTTGGCATTTTTATTTGTTTCTTTTTTTTTTCTTGAATTTTATTTCATTTCAGTAATCTACGAATGTTCCTTTCGAGTTTAAATTTTTTGCAATCAAATTTCAGGTAAAAAGCTATCAAGTATTGATGAGAATTTAAATCGAATTAAAGTCGATAATCTATCCGGAAAAACGATTAGTTTTTCAAAGAAACCAATAACAAAAAGTATGGAATACTTCAATGAAGCTCAAAAAAAGGCAAAATATCAAAGACTACGTACGTCAAGATTGGCTAACTTGTATGATAATCGTTCAAAATGCAATGCAGAAAAACTTTGTAACAAGCCAGGAATTACTGATGTTCGAGATCAGCGTTATGCAAATATTATCAACAATCGATCGAATAGTTATAATGTTATTTGTCGACGAGAATTACTCAATAAATTGGATCGATTAATTGCTCAAAAAATGATAATTTTACGAAAGATTCGTATGATTAAATCGACTGACCGAAATAATCGATCGAAAAATTCGAAACAAAAAATAAAACGACTTTGTCGAACATCATCATCTGCTAATCCAGCAGATCGATCAACTAAGCAAATGGTTAATATGAAATCATCTGCAGGTTTGTATTTTAATTCACTGTTATATATTTTGCTTCAATTTTTTTTTCGTATAATTATTTTCTTATGTTAATTATTCAGTTCGTTGTTAACTTTATTTATCATTCTATATTCGTAATAAATTTTAATTTTGAATTCTGTTGAGAATTTTAGAACTGATAAGAAAGAAAATACATTATTATTATTATTATTATTATTATTATTATTATTATTATTATTATTATTATTAATTATTATTATTAATTATTAATTATTATTATTAATTATTAATTATTATTATTAATTATTAATTATTATTATTAATTATTAATTATTATTATTATTATTAATTATTATCATTATTAATTATTATCATTATTAATTATTATTGTTATTAATTATTATTATTATTATTTATTATTATTATTAGTTATTATTATTATTTATTGTTATTATTTATTGTTATTATTATTCATTATTATTTATTATTATTTATTATTAATTATTTATTTTTCTTAAATTATTAGCTTATTAAATCGCATGTAAATACTTTCATTTATTTTCAGGCAAAAATACCGCCGCCAACATTTCGATGTTAGATAATAATTGGTTATCAACAAAATTTAGAAAGCAAAACTCAACACAAAAATTGAGCAGCAGTGATAAAAGTGATAATGATAGTGACAAAATTAGTGATTATTCTACTGCCAGCAGTGACAAATTAGCACCATCACTGACAGCAACAACAAGTGAATACACTTCCGGTCCATCAACTGTTCGAAATTTGACTAAAAATTTTGAAAAGTTAGCAAATTTCTTCTTTTTTCTTTTTTTCTTTTTTTGATTTGATTTTTCGTAAATATTTATTTGATTAAAATTATAAATTATTACTCTAATACCGATTTGAATGTTGTCTTTTCCTTTTTTTTTTCCTTTCTTTTATTTTTTTAATTTATAAAAAATTCATTTTTGATTATAATTGAATTATATGATATAGTATTAAAATGAAATAATTTTAAATTTAATTCCTTTTTTTGGAAATTATAGAAATTTGATAACCGAAACGCATAAGAAGAATTCCAGCCATAAAACTAGCGAGAGCGATCCGAAAATGTTATCAAATAACAGTACTGACATTAGCAGTGGTGATAAGAACAACGCTGAAAACGATAATAATACGAGTTCAACAGCTCGTACAGTTAGTAGCGAATTTTCAAGTGAAGCTTCAACAGTTACTGAACTTCAACCTATCAAATGATGTTCACTTTTTGTAAAATTTTCAAAAATTAATTGGAAAAAAAATTTCAGCTTTCAATTTGTTCAATTGAAATTCGTTCTTCTTTATCCATGCTTTTTATGTAAGTCATTTTATGTAAATCATTTATTGATTTAATTTTTGGTTTGTCAATTTTTCTTTTAATTTTTTAATTTTTTGTCGAATTTTTCTCAATTTTTTCTCACTTTCAAAAACTAATGATTTTTTAACTTTTAAAATCAGAAAAAAATTAAGTAAAAAATCGACAAAAAAAAAATGATACGAAATAAATAATGATTTTTTTGCTTCCTTTTTTTTTTTTTTTTTTTGTTTACAACAACTGTTGAATCAAATGTCATTATTTTATTACAGTATCATAAAAAAAGTTTTTTCTTTATTCTCTTTCTTCTCTTTTTTTTAGCAAATAAAAAAACTAAAGAAAAATTTTTTTTCATAAAATTAATTTCTAAACTTACGTAACTCTGATTATTATTATTCCGGTATGTTATTTATAAATTTTATAAAATTTCGCTGTTGTTTTTTCCAATATGATTTTTTTATCGTATTTGAAGAGACAAAGAAATATTTACTGATAACGAATAAAATGAAGAGAACAGAAAAATTTAAAAAGGAAAAAAACAATAAAAATGATAGTAAAAGAGTCATTTTATATTATTAAATATATATATATATATATAATATCAAGTTTTTGGTTTTATTTTAAGCAAAATTAATAATAATAATTCATAATAATATGCATCAAAACAAATGAGGCAATTTAAAAATAATGCGTTGAGAAGAATTTACTTCTTTTTTTTCTATAAAAATTAACAAAAGTGAAAAAAATGAATAGAATCATTAGTCGCTTACATTCAGTTTATATTTTTCATTCCATTTTAATTTATGCAAATTTTTATATTTTAAACAAATTTAAAATATGCCTATTCGTGAATAAAATAAGTCTTCGAATTATTTATTTTTGGTTGGAATGAATTGAACTGAAAGAAAGTAATCAAAGAAAAAAAAAGTGTGGGAATTTTTTTTTCATGAAATCAATCAAAAGAATAATAAATTATAGTTATACAAGTTTATTTAATTTTAAAATACCATTCCTACTTTTTTTTTTTTTGGGCGACAATTTTGATCCAGTATCAATTATTATTCTGAAAAAGAAGAAATTTCTAGATTTTTTATCTATCCCTATTTCACCAAAATTCATTAGTAATCAAAATTCATTAGTTCCATTCGTAATCAATCAAAATATGTATGATAATTGTACTGTCAAATTTTTGTTGTATTTCACGTGTACGCTAATTTTCAATTTTTCCTCTGTTATTTTTTTCAATTTCTACAATTCAAATGTCAAGGAAGTGAATTTTAAAAAAAAAAAAATCGATTGCTAGAAAAAAGACAGCGAATGATGCCATTTTAATCATTTATAATTTAATTGTGAATATTATGTTTTACAAATTAAAAATTACAATTACAAAAAAAATCACAACTATTGGAAATTTTAGAATCATCGAAATTGATCATGAAATTTGGAAAACAAGTAAAAAAAGTTATAGGACAAAGTTGCAAGCAAAAGGAAATGAAAGAAAACCAGAAAATGAAAACTCGGATTTTGTTAGAAAAGAATTAAATTTTCAAATTGCAAAACAAATCAAATAACGAAACATCAAAATACTTGATAATAACAATAATAATAATTATTCAGTAAATTATAATCGTCATATTCAATAATTATTTACCATTTCCATATTTAAATGGAATTTCGAAAACAAAAAAAAAAAAAGAAGTTCGTTTTCGCTCTTTCTATTTTTTTCGAAAAAAAAAAAGAGAATAATTAATTGAAAATTATGCCAAAACAAGTCAAACAATTATAATCACAGACAAAGTAAGAGCCGTTTTCATAACATTTGAAAAAGCGAAACAAAAACGAAAACAAAAAAAAAAAAAAAAGGAATTAAAAAGTTGAAAAAAGAAGATCACCAAAATTTAGTAATAATATTATTATAGAATATATTTTCTAAAATTGTTTTAATTTCAATTGCAGAAGTTTGTGCAAAATATGATTATTCTTGTTTTTCATCACTAAAATTCATCATGAATCATATGTTTATGGTTTAAAACATGAATTCAAAATATTTTCAAAAAAAAGAAAAGAATTCGAATAAATTAACAAAATATCATTATTAATTGTTGTTATTTTCATTGCTTCAATTAACTGATTTATAATTCAAAATTATCAGAAATTATTAATAATAATAGGACAAATTAAATGAAGTAATTTGACAACTTTGGTTAAAAAATTGAATCATTTTCCGGAGGTAAATAAATATTTACGGTTGTATAATCGGCATGAGATCGTACTATGATCAGGTCATTATCAAATTCCATATGATAATTCATTGTTTCATATCGTTTTTTAAATTTTTTTTTTTTTGAAAGAATTGATAATTTTGAATGTTATTACTTATTAACTGCTAAATAAATTAAGCTAAAAAGTAAAGAAATATTAAATTTTTGCTGCATGAATAACATTTAATTGAAATTAAGGATTGAAATCCTTGTGATTTCTGATGAAAAATTACATACCATTTAATTTATTAATTTTGCTAAAATTGGCTTGAACTTTTTTTTCAAATATATGTACGTATATTTGTTGATAAATAATGAATTAATCGCCTTTTTAAGTTCAATTTTTCTTCTCTCCAAAAATTTTTATAAAAAAACAAATAAAAAGAAGTAATGAAAAGATCATATGGAATAATCATGGAATCTAGAAAAATTTTTGTCATTAATTCAGGCCTTTAATGTAAATTTTTCCCCAAAATTTTGAAGAAATTTCTCGATTAAATTTTAATTTTCAAATTCATCTTTTGTAAAATCTCATTTTATTTCAATAAAAGTAAGTGGTTTCGTTTCGTTTCAATAAAGTCGTAAATGTTTGAAATCTAATATAGGAAAAAGAGAGAAAGCGAAAAGGAAATAAATTAAATATATTTGTATGATCAAATGAGACAAATCAATTTACATCCAAAACTGAATCGATAATCCATTCATCCATTTCGTTTATTATCTGCATTATAATTCGTTCTCTAAGAATGATTGTTGTCAGTTTCGCAATTTCTATGAATTGGAAAATTCGCCGTTCGGATTAGAATAACTAAGATGATTGAAAATTTAATTGAAAATTTTTATTTATTATTCGTAAAATCTTCATATTGTAACACGTCAAAACAGGATTCTTTATTCATTTCAAATTTGCGAATTTCGCTTCAGTTTGCTAACATAAGTGATTCTTTACTTTTTTTGGAAATGAATTTAGAGAAAGATTGTAACTCAAAATATTTTTCTGCAACATTTGGAAATTTAAACGAAAAAATTTCCTCATTTATTAGGAGCAAAAACTTTTATAGAAAGGGAGGATGAAAAAAAACGATTTGAAATAATCGAATTTTAAGTAAGTTTCAATTTAAAAGCTTAAATATTTTTAGATTTAAAATTCCAATTCATATTTTGTTAAAACTTTTGCATTTCAAATAGTACGAAACATTTTTCCAAATTTTGTTACTTAATTAAAATATATTTTGTATGATAAATACATACATATAAATACATACATTTAAAAGTCAAATATTAATTTATCAAAATTTCCAGAACAAATTTGCTTAGCAAATTTCTATCAAAGTTCAAAGAAGTGAAAAATTTAAATCCGATTTGTTTTTTTTTTTTTCTCGGATTTATCTAAAAATTTGGAATAATTGATAATTCAGAAAGAAAAATGCAATTTCAAATTAAAATTAATTAATTAATTGTTTTGGCAAGGCAAGAAAAGATATGGGAGATATCACTTAACCCTCCAAACGTTCTAGAAAATTAGGATCTTTAAAGTAATCCGGAATCGGATCATCCATCCGATTAATTACTTTATAAATTGTCTTCTTCCACGATGGTTCCGCATCACGTCCACTTTGTACAGCACAGAAAAATTCACGTAACGTTTCCTGTATCACCAATGATAATCGTTCCGGTGGCTACAAATTAATAAATTTTATTGCAATTTATAAATTTCAAAATTAATTACTTAAATATTTAAAACTTTTAAAATCGATCCCTTTTTTCTTCATTTGAATTGCATTCTATAGAAATACAATATATAATTTTTTTTTCAACTTTTATTTTTTTGCAATTTTCAAACTTTTTGGAATTTTTTCAAAACTTTCGCTTTTTTTTTTTGCAATTTTTAATGTTTCTCTCCTAAACATAAAAGAAAATATTGAAAGTATACCAAAATTTTTTAAAAAATATTTTATACAAATTTAAAAAGTCAAATCATCAAGTTATCAAGTTATCCGAAAGATACTGATTATAATTTAACAATGGATTTTTTAACGATAAAAGAATTATTTTATAAAATTACTCACGAAAAATCTCTCCTTACTCATTCAAAAAGATAATTTAATTACTAATCATAATTATAATACTTTCATCTAATTTTAATTTCCTATTATTATTTTTCGTAATAATATTAATTGTAAAATATTTCCAAAACAATAATATCAGTTTACCTGAATATGATTATTACGATTATAGTGTTGATTGAGACTTTTATAAATTTCCGATTCAGGTGTAACAATAATATCTTCCTTATTTTTGATCCCTTCAGCTAGGTAATTTCTTGCAAATTTATCCATTTGATTGTAAAAAAATTCTCTGAAAGAAAGAACAGAAAAAAGAATTAATAAAAAACAGTTTTTCTTTTTTGATTTCAAATATATCATTAATATTAACATAAACTTTTCAGATTTTCGTTTTCATTATTTTAATTTTTAAATTCAAAATTTTCACTATTTAACTGAACAAAAAATGGAAGAAATTAGATTTGCTATAGCTAAAATAATGAGCAATAATTGATAGCAAATAGTGAAATTTGCAAATGTGGATAAATTTCAAATTAATACAAAATTAATAATATTTAGATTAACCTATCCGTTTACTTATGAGTAAAAACAAAAAAAAATCTAAGGAAATAGAAAGGAATATTGATATGCATGAGCAAAAACTTTCAGGATGAAAATTTTGAGTATGAAAAATTTTTAAAACATATATGTTAAAAAAAAAAAATAGAAAAAGAAAAAAGTTAAAAAAGAAATTTCTTATTTGAATTCCCATAATAATATTTCAGTTATTAAGCAAATAAAATATTTTTTTTATTTTCTTTTTACCAAATTTTCAAAAAACATTGTTAAAGAAATTTTTGAGAATTTAATTTTATGAAAAAAAAAAAATCAGAATTACAGTAATCCTTCAGAATTATAAATACAGTTAAATAAGCTTTTCCAAATGTAATAGGATAGAGGTGGGAGAGAGATTGGAAGATTGATGACCTGATATGACCTCATCATCATCATCATCATCATCATCCCGTTTCAATCATTATTATTACCAAATTCTCATCCTCATTTTCATTCTTTTCTTTTTTTCCATCAATCCATCACTTAATCATCATCAATTATATGATAATCAAGTGTCAAATTACATTTGAGGCAAAATGGGGACAATTTAAACAAACATTTCCATCCATCTCGAACGATCAGGACGAACGCGCCAATTATTTGTTTATAAATTAGTTACCGGTTTTAGATGACCTTACATTTTGATCCATCTTTACCGTTCCATCCAATGATTCCAATATTTTCGTCTATTTTTCCTACTTAACTTCCAAAAAGCACGCACCTGTTTCTATCGTACACCTGTCCTTGTCCTTTGGCCTATCTTTTTCCCCCCCCCCCCCCCCCCCCCCACCCCCCAGATATCAAATACTCAAATTTAGAGATAAATAAATAATACATATATTAATAATATTTTTCCTTTTCTTTTTTTTTTTTTTTTTTTTTTTTTTTTTTTTTTTTTTTTTTTTTTTTTTTTTTTTTTTTTTTTTGCACCTAAGATATAGTTTAGCAGATGAATGAATGAATGATTTGATGTGGTAATACCGTAGTAAATTTACCGTAACGATTAATATAATAAATGTTAATAAATAGTAAGCAAGCAAATTTGATAATTATGATTCAATTATTATAAAACAAATAGTAAATAAAAAAACAATTGAAAAATGAAATTTGATTATTTCAAATATGACTATTTCATTTTAATTTTCATTTTGACTATTTTATTTTATGAACATAATAAAAGAAATGATGTGAAAATGGAAAAAAGAAAGATTTATATTTTACTGCTAAAATTTATTCACTAATTTATTTTTATGGAGTTTTTTTCTTTTTTCTTTTTTTTTTTTTTAAATAAACAGATATTAATAGGAATAGAAATAAATTATATATTTCAAACGGTTTACAGTAATGTATTTATAACATTATCATGAGTAGTAATTAATGATTGCATAAATTCCATACTGTAATTGTAATCAGATCTGGATAATAAAGAAAATGAAAAAATGAAAAAATTTGAAAATATTAAAAAAATAAAAAATGAAGTCATTTTTGGAATGAAATGTAATTTGTATACATGGCAGTAGATCAATTCTTAATTTATTCTTTATAATTTTAGGTCTTTATGAAGAAATAAAATAAAAAATTACAAAATATATATGATATAATGTATATTATAATATTTATTTGTTGCATTTAATTGTGTTTGACAGATTTAATTCTTTATTTTGTTAGCTTAAAATCGTATTTTCCTGTTTGAAATTTCAAAATCAAATAAAATATATCTAATTTAACATAAATTTATCATATCATTATTATGACAAAAATTTTAAATGAAAAATTTTACCAAAAAGAAAACCATAAATTAATAAATGATAAGAAAATTGATGATGAAAGAAAAAAAAAATAAAATGAGATATTATAGATTAACAAGATGAATTGATGGATGATAAATGGTTAAATTAAAATTAAAAAAAGATTGCGAACGAAAAATTCGTTAATCTATCTTTTTTTCATTTTTTACAAATTTGATATTTCAAAAAAAAAAGAAAAAAAGGAACAAAAGAAGGAAAAAAGAAGAAAAAGTAATAAAAGACGGAAAAAAAAGAAAAATTACTCGACCAAATTGAAATTTTCCCATTAAAATTAATAATAATAATGATAATCATAACGATACTACTACTACTGATAATAATAATAATGATAATAATAATAACAATAATGATAACAATAATAATTACAACAAACCGGAAATTCGAGAACCATTTAACGAGTTGTGCAGTGTTATTTTTGTTGAAACGAATATCCGGAAAATAAGACTTCAATAAAGACGAATTCGGATAACGTGTATAAAAAAACATCAATTTTGCTTTGCGCAAATGCATTGGTGTTAAAGTTGAACTGAAAATTTTTAATTTTTTGCTTGCTTCTTTTTTTTCTCAATTTAAATTTTATTCAATTTAGTGAGAAAAATGAAATTTCATAGAAAAAAATCGAAAAATTTTCGGAAAAGCAGAGAAATTTTATTGCTTAATTATAATCGATATAATTGCCATAACAAACCTTCCACCAATATTTCCATCATAAGGTCCGCAATCGCTTGCATCATCCGAATTGATCGGACTATCTCGATCATCGGTACCAAAGGTACCGCCACCATACAACGGATGACCAACCATTGTTGGTGGAAAATATGATGATAGCTAAAAGATGATTGAGATATTTTGGCGATATCTTAAATTAGAGCTGATAAATTAATTATCTTTTGTAATAATTTCTTGCAAACAATTAAAACCGTGAATTTTAAAACTCTAAAATAATTTCCTATTTCTTTTTAAGTATTATATTTCCAAAAAGGTCGAAAGAAAAATATTTACCTGCGGTGAAGAACGAGCACTATTAGGAAGTGAAGATGCTTCACGAATAGCAGCGATTGGTTGAACTTTATTTATTCGTGACGAATCTGTTACTTTCGAGCGTTTCTTTCGTGGTGCAAATGAGCTATAAAAATTTTTTGGAAATTTTTAATAAATAATACAATAATAACAAAAGATATAATGCTCCTATTTTTCTTTTTTTTTTTTAAAAAAAAAACAAAACATAAACCTTACTAAATTTTAGGTAAAATAAATTAAGTTAAAATTAAATTTTCGGGCTAAAAATTTCAAATTTTCAAACGAAGCATATTTTTAACCTTAAATCATCTATTTTACGAAATGTTGCGGTAGCTGGTGATGCTGCTTTTAGATGCGGTACAAATGGATTGAAGGTAGTACGAGGTGCGGAAGCAGCCGGAAAAATACCGGGCGAATGATGTGATGGTGGTGGTGGTGGTGGTGGCGGTAATGGTAAGCTATTTTGCATAAATGGATTTGGAAAAGGACCAGATTGACCGTTGAAAGAATGATATAAGGGATGAAAGAGGAATGGATTTCGATTAACTGCTACGGCCGCTGCTTGTTCACGTTGTTGTTCCGCGAGTGCCGCAGTCGTACGTCGCGCACTGCTTGCCGCTTCCGCAGCTATAAATTCAGCTATGATCTGAAATTAATCGTTCAAAATTGCAACTATGCATGAGTTTCATTATTAGGATATAAAGCAATGGAAAAGATGAAATTTAATCAATTGCAAACAATTTACTTATGACATGTTTTATCGCGAAACATGTTCGTAAATTCTAATTCTGCTTAAACATTAGTATGAATCATACTTTAGCTGCACTCTCAGCACGTATATCTCATTTTATAGCTATGCATAAGCATGTAGCTTAACTAATTGCTAACATATGACCAATTTTATCGTGAATGACGTACGTTAGATTAGTAAAATAGTAAAGGAAAGATTATAAGATTACAGATGAAATTAAATGTTTCCAATAACTGCTAATTAAAATATTAAGAATTAATCCTTGTGATACCATATTCATTCCTAAATGGAGCAGAGAATCGAAATAATAATTTTAGATTTTCCAAAACTTTGATTTAAAACATCGGATCGGCAGTATAAATCAATAACTTCAATTATATATTACTTTATAATATTCATTAAATTCGAAATCATATACATTTATTGTATTATTCATTTTTCTATGTCCTTTCTATTTTTTTTTTTTTTTTTTAATCTATCTTATTCTTATGAAAATGAAATTTTGAAAATAGTATTTCATAAATTATGATTATGATATACCTTATCAATGCTACTATTCAATCCATTGATAAGTTCTTGCTTTAATGATTGTGCCAACTTAGCATAATCTCGTTGAATTTGTTGTTGTATAAGTTGAATTTGTGCTCGCTTTTGTTCTTCATCATTTGCGCCTAACAATTTTTTCTGCTGTTCGATCCAATTCGAATAAATTCGTTTTTGTATATCAATCATTTCTTGTATCCTGTTCTGTAAGCAAAAATATTATCAGCAAAATAAAACAATTGATAAAAAAGTAAAAGGAAAGAAAAAAAGGCAAAAACGAATAAACTAGTAATTTTAATTTAGTATAAAATGAAAATTATTCAATTTATCGAAAAAAAAAAGTTGCGAAATAATAGACATTTTATTAATTTGATTAATTCAGTTTCAAATTCACTTTTTTCCCATTTAATTTTTATTGCAAAATTTATGCATAAATATATACTTGTGGATTAATATTGGCAGCTAAACTTGCTGCTAAAATATTTTTCGGTGTTTCATTAGTCGTTTTCATTTCAGCTGATTTTTCTAAACTGGTTTTACTTGCCATTTTATCATCTTCCAATGAATCTTCGTTTTGTTCTAAAAAAAAAAAAAATAAAAAAGCATTATTCATAAATATTCGATTAAAAATATGGAATTCCTTTTTTCTAAAGTATTTTTAATGTTTTAAAATAATTTTAAAATTTTAAAAATTTAATTCAAACAATACCATTTTGAGGACTGCATTCATTATCGATATCAACCGGTTGCCGTTGTGGTGCAGCATTTTTCCGCCTTGATGAACTGCTGCCACCTGCACCGGTAAATGATGCGCTTGGTGTAGGACTTGTGTCACTCAGACTATGTTCTTCCTATTAAAAAATTAATTAATTAATTACTAAAAATTTTAATTTTCACTATTTCCATCAATTACTGTTATTTTACATGTTCTTTTTTAATAATTTGCTTATTTTGTTTATCATTGTGCATATATGTTCACAATTCCGATTTAGTTTTTTATTTTTTGAACATTTGAATAATAAATATGAATGACTGAACGGATTAATGAACAAAATTAGTGAATAAGAAGTTTAAAATTAAACGAACTTTTAAATTTGATGTTGTTTCATCATCATTATCAATTTTATCATCATCATCAACATTTAACCCATATGATTGATCATCAATGGTCATTGTAATTACTTCATCATCATCAACATCATCATCATCACCATCATTAGTTGGATTAATTACTGTTGTTAATGTTTCATCCTTGCAATCGTTATCTTTAGCATTATCATTCATATCTGTCATCGATGATTGTAGATTCGTTGAGGTTAGTATCATTCATATCTGTCATCGATGATTGTAGATTCGTTGAGGTTAGAAATTCCTGAAATATCAAAAAATTCATAAATAAGTAGCAAACCATGCATTTAGTGAGAAATTTAAAAAACTAAAATTTAACATATTATTTTTAATTTATTTCATAAAAAAGCGAAAATGATATTTTAAAAATCTTTAGATAAAAAAAATTATTTATCTAATAAAAAATGAAAATAATAATAATTCTATTAAAAACTTTGAACAATAATGAACAAAAAAAAATAACTTTTTCAATAGATGATTAATACTATTAAAAAATTACAAAATAAGAATTTAATTTTTCGAACAAAAAAAATAGAAGAAAAAAGGAAAAGAAAATACAAAAGAATTTGAAATTCAAAATATGAATAATGAAATCAAAAACTCCACCTTTCCCTTCTTTTTATCCAATCATCAATGAGAATCGGAATAAAATAATAAAAAAAAGAAAAAAGGTCGCATGAAAGAAGTTGTTTACAAAAATATTGTAAAAAAAGAAAAGCAGATTTTGATTTTAATCTGAAATATGTTTTGTGATTTCTCTGCTATTGTTGTTAAATCTTTGCTCTACGGTAGTAGAAGAATAAGATTATTGGATTGCAAAATATTTTCGCAAAAATGGAGGGAAAAAAAAGAGAAGAAAAGAAACAAACAAATAATTCTATAATTAAAAATATCTGAATAAATGAACTAATAAATCGATAAGAACTGATTATTGCAAAAAAGACAAGTTGACAAATAAATAGTAAGGATTATTGTAAATAGAAATTCTAATTAGAAATATGTTTATACAAACAAAAAAAAAAAGCAACAACAATAATAATTTTAAATGTACCTGATGTTCATCATCGTTAATTATTTCTCGTTGTTGACTAAGATCTTGAATTGAATCATCCGTATCATTAATTTGTTCCATGATATTAAATGATGATTCAAATCTTTGTGTCATTGTTTTTGTTGTTGTTGTTGCTGTTGTTATTGTTGCTGTTGTTGTTGTTGTTGCTATTGTTGTTATTGGTATCGTAGTTGTTATCCAAGGAAAGATACTACTTAAAGTTGCATTAATGTTGCTATTTTGAGCCGTTGTTGTTGTTGTTGCTGTTATATATGCATCATTATTATTATTTTTATTAATAACATTGCTAAGCTGAAAATTATTCGTATATCGTTGTTGTTGTTGTTGTTGTTGTTGATGTTGATGTTGATGTTGTTGATGTTGTTGTTGTTGATGATGTTGAAGCATCGGTATACGTGTTGCCTATAAAATTTACTTTCTTTTTTTAAACAATAGCACATTATTTTTTACATGTAATAAATAAATATTTTTTTTTATTCATGTTAAAATTTGTTACAAAAATAATTCTTACCGTAGACTTCCTTCTTATATAAATTTTCAACAAGAATACAATGTTGAACAGTTACAGTATCAATTGATTTTTTTTTCTTTTGAAATCGACGATTATATGAAAAACTCGAAAATATACCTTGAAAAGGAAATCATCGGAATGTATAGTATGAGGTTTAATTGATGATTCCCTGGTACTGGAAATCAGAATCCGTTTTCGCATCGTTCAATTATTTTGCAATAATTAAAAGATAAAATTTATGCTTCTCGTTTTTCTTCCACCTTTCTAATTTGAAATAATAATTGAAATGAAGGTTTTTCTCTTTTAAGGTATATCGAGTTACCTGGTAAGGATTACGTGGTTCACCAGCGTCGACACGTTGCCGTTGACGTTTCAGCTTGATACGTTGTTGCGGTGATGTACTACTGTTATTGTTATTGTTATGGTTGGCGTTGTTGTTATGGCTATTAATAGCGGTAATGGTCGATGATTGTTGATGATATTGTTGTTGTTGTTGTTGAAATGGATGATAGTGATGATGAGGAAAATAATGAAGTTGTTGTAGTTGTGGTTGTTGTTGTTGTTGTTGTTGCTGCTGCTGTTGTTGTTGTTGTTGAGTTAATTGATTAAATAGTGGAAAGTTCGAAATTTGATGATGATTAACAAATGATGATGACCTGTTCAATGCTTGAGATAGTGTTTCTCCCGAGGACATCAACCAATTAGTTTTGTTGTTGTTGTTTCGTTTTCTTAAAAGATATGATAATATATCACACTAAATTTGACTAATTTGATCATTTATTTTCGCATTTTTCACTTCCAAAAAAAACGAGAAAAAATGAAAGAATAAAATTAATAAATATATAATTTGAATCAAATAAACATGAGTTAAACTTGTATTCATTAGTAATATAACAATTATATGATTATTAATTAATATAGGTAAATTATATTGATATATGTTTGTTTGTTTATTTATTTATTTCAATTGTTTATTTGTTTGTTTGTTTTTCTTTTCTTCTCTCTTTTTTTTTCATCTAACGAGCTGATTTATTTTGTTTGCATTTAAGAATTTGCCAATAATGATGAAGATGTTGATGAATTGCATGTAGAATAATAATGTTCAATAAAAATGAGTCAAAGTATGATGAGAATTTAGGAATTAGTGGTAAAGATTGAATAATTTGTTTTTACGAAAAGCAACGAGAAAAGAAAACAATTGGTTTTGCTATTTGATATGATTGAGATAAAAAAAAAAAAAAAAAAGGATTCATTGATAAATATATTATTTTCCTAATGATTAAACAATCACAAATAAAGGTAGAAAGAAAAATTATTTAATAAAATTTCTTGTTTTTTTCTTTTTTTAAAATTAATAGCTTCATTTATTTTCATTTGTTATTTAATTTAGTCTTTTTCTTTTCTTGTCTCATCATTTTCTTTTATCTTCTGAGTTCTTTTTTTTTTCACTTTTCATTTTCCTCTTCTGTTTTAAATCTATCCAAAAGGAGAATTATTACAATTTTCAGTGTTTATGAAATAATTGGATAACTTAGAAAGAGCCTGAAAGTGTCTAAAATGTTAAAAACTTTGAAATAAATTACTCTGAATTGTTTAATCAAACAGTTAACTTGATTGATAAGTAAGAATGAAGAAACGAAATGATTTATAATCATTAACAGCCATACTTTATACATTTGTGATAATTTATCGTTATTTTTCTTACTGCCTCCAACTATTTCATTTGGCTATCAAATTTCACTCTCCAAACTCTTCTCCTCGTTTGCTTATATAAAACTGAATAAATAATCTAAAATGATACTAAATGATAAATACGCTATCTTCTTCCTCTTCTTCTTCAATTATCATTCATTGATATGATTTTTGATAATGTATGAAAAGAAAATCAATGAATTTCAAGAAAACAACTGATAGTAATATTATGACGATACTGTAATAATTACATGCAACAAATGAATGAAATAAAAGAAATTAAAGGTTAAGTCTGCATATTGATAATATTTTGCTTAACACTTATCAGTAAATATTTGGTATTTGATTTGAATGTTTGATTTATCAGTTAATATTTGATTGATCGAAGGAGAGGAAGAGAAGACGAGGAAATTTTTGGATGAATGCATATTAAATTTTCAATAATTCAGTAATCAGTTGCCACTCATTTTATTTTTCCATCTAAAAACAAAAACATAAAAAAAGGAAAATAAAAAAAGGATATCATTTCTTCTTTAATCAAGTAATTTTTATTTCCACTATCCCATCCATTTGTTTAATTGTTTTAAATTAAATTAATGTAAAATCAAAATCTTTGCAAGCAGAAATGCAAACAATTTTGTTTTTATCATATGAGAAAATGAAAAAATATATATCATACAATTTTAAATTTCAATTAATACTAATTTTCAGCATATTATATTATGTTAATATTATATTATATTTCTAGTACTTCTAATTGATACTGTTAATAATCAAGATTTATTGTTTTTCATCATCGTTTAATTCTTAAACATAAAATCTGAATCATATCTAATGTATTTATAGATTCATACATGTAACGCATATATCATTACTATTCATTTTTTTTCATGGTACTTAATAATTTCGCATGGTACTTGATAATTTGGGATTAATCTTACCTAATTTGCATATCATCGATGGAATGATGCCATCGATTTCATACATATACTACATGAAATATAAAGGGGAGAATTGAATTGACATATATATGTACATATTTTGCATATAAGTAATATAAATAAGCCACCTGTGTAAAATGAGAAGAGGTAGATTGGAAGAGAATGATAGGATAGGTGACATATGTAGTTGACAAGAATTGAAAAGATAGGAAAATGGTAGAGGAGAATTTCGGAAGAAAAGAATGGAATTATCGATGAAGTGTATCATCATATAATCATCATGGATTATGTTGATTGTTGATGATTGTTAGAAGTGGCAAAATTTGAGGAGAATAGGAATATTTCACGAAAAAAAAAATTCCAATATAATAATAGCATTTAATCATCATTTTTCTTTCGTTTTCTTTAATTCTCTTCATTTTTGTATCACTGATAATTTTAATCGTTTCATTCAATTTAATCATTTTACAAATTGCGTATGATTTGCTGAGAAAAAAATGACAAGAAAATGATGTGATGAAGTTAATTAAATTAATTAATACTTATTTAATACTTGTATTAATTACAAAAAAAAAAAAAAGAAAAAATCAAACAAAAGAGAAAATAGATATGACTTGTAGTAAATGAATAATGACACGATAAGATATTTGAGGTTGAGATATGTTAAATTGCAATGGAACATAGTTTCAAAAATTTCGAACTTCAAGACTAATAATTAGTACAGTAAGATAGAAAAGTGATTTAAAAATGAAAAATATTATTAAATTTATTTGCAATAACAAATTAATTGATCATATGATATTGATCATATTAGCTAAAAGAATAATTTCTTTTTCTGATCACGAGTAATAACATTTTTTTAATTAATTGAAATTTCATTTTTCATTTGCATAGATTTTTAAAAGTTATTTAAGCCTTTTCTTAAAAAGCAAAAAAAAGCGATATAATTGTGAGATCATTTCAGATTTTTGAATATTTTATAAAAAATAATGCTAAAACACATTTATATAAATTATTGTTAATATGATTCAAATATTTTCTTGAAAAATAATTTTGTTCTGCAAAAATTGAAATAGTATCAATTAATCAAGTAAATATGATTTGGTATGAAAACTGTGAAGATTAAAAACGGACAGTTTGTATCTTATTTCTTAGAGGAAATATTTGAAATAAAGTTGAGCATTAAGTAATTGATAAATTTGATGTTAATAGAATGTAAATTCAAATTTATATAATCCAATACTAAAATTTCAAGTTACTGTTTTCGACTCAATTTCAGGAATATCATCCAAATTTATTTGCTGATTAAATTGGTTGGAGTTTAATTTCAGAATCAATTCTAATTTGAATTATTACATTAATCCAATTCATTTGACTTTTGTCGTTTACATGTGATATAATAGCATCCTTACACTTTCTTCTGTTTAATGATTCTTTTAAATCATTAATTAAAGTAATTCAAAGCTTTGTAATAAATTTGAGGTTAAATTTCAAGTTCGAAATTAAACATAACTATGCCAATTTGGAGCTAATGAAACTTCTTATATTATCAAATCATTCAAATCTAATTTAAAACAGCGCAACTAATTATAATTGAACTTCTAAATATTCTACTGTTTCTAAAGCTTGAAAAAAAGTAAACAACAGTGTAAAATTCAATAAAATATCATAGTTATTCTTTTTTCAAATTTTACTCAACTACAGTTTTAGCTTGCTGAAATATAAGAAAACTTAAATGCAAATTATTTTTAATTCCAACCAATCATCATGAAAAAACTCCAAAAAAAAGAAGGGAATCCTTTTTAAATTTAACAAAAAAATTCGCATTTTTTACAATTTGATATCTTTCTTTTGTTACTTAGATTTCTCAGCTGCTGTATACTGTTTAGGATTTTCGTTTCATGAATTTTTTGAAAAAAAAAAAGAGAAAGATCCTTCCATGTTACAAAAAAAAAGAGAAAAATTTTTATCATTAACATTGAAATTATTGATTTGTATAATTTAACAAAGTGATGTAATTCGAAAATGTCGAATCAGACTAATAATTATCAAAAATACGTTATTCGTAAACTATTAAAGAATTTGTTTCTTAGTCAATAAATTTTTTTTAGATATGACATCCTCAAAGCTACTTTTCTGCGACCACTTCTAAATTGATAATAGAAAATGAAAAATTTGAAACAGAATAAAATTAAACATGTCCTTTTAACCATAATATGATTACATCTCAGTATATGATTAATTACGGTTGACAATTCTAATATTAAGTAGATATTTTCAACCTCAAATGATTCATTTCATTTAAGTGCTTATAATTTGTGAACATTTCGAACTAAAAAAGAATCGATAATAATTAACACAAGTTGAAACTGTAATTTAAATTCGTCACATTCATTTGCTTAAGAAAAAAAAAAAGAAAAGAGAAATAAAATGAAATGCAATTGAAGAAATTTTCCCAAAAAATTCAACAAACTATCTTAGTTTTTCTTCTTACAAGCAATTATGAAGATACCGTAATCCTTCCTTCCTTTTTCTTGTAAAGAAAAAAAAGCATTTAAGATTATATGAAAATATTACGGTAAATGAAATATAGAAAAGATTTTGATAATATTAAAGAAATTGGGAAATATTTTGGGCAAAATTTGAAGAAAAATGAAAGAAATTGATGAAAAGATAGTAATATCATGCCATGAGACAATACAGACCGTATAATGAAAGCTTTGATCAATTGTTGGACGATAGATTTTGTAGTAAAAGAAAGAAATTCTGAAGATAAATAGGACGATGGAAGGAAAATAAAATGAAGAAGGAGGAACAGAGAGGAAAAATGAATGAGAAAAAAGGAGGAAGAGAAGAAGAAATAATGAACTTTGGATTAAAAATAACGATAATGATAGAAGGAGATGAAGGAGGAAGAGGAGGAAGAGGAGGAGGAGAAGGAAGAAGAGAAGGAAAAGATTGGAAGATTAGATTGTATGAAAATTGTGTCCATCTGGTTGGCTTTTCTTCTTGCTGGTAGCAGATTGTCGTTATTGTTATTGTTTGTTAATGATGATGATGAGAATGACAATGATGATGATGATGCTGATGCTGATGGCGAATGATCATGAATGATTGATAATAATAATAGTAATGATGATGATGATAGTAATCATAATAATAATGATGATGATAATAATGATGATGATGCTGATGATGATGATGATGATGATGCTGAACTTGGTAGCAATAGATGCCCTCCTTTACGATCCACCGATTTATTCGTTTTTCCTTCTCCAATTTCCTATCAATCCTTTTTCATACTATCTTCTTCCTCCTATCTTTCCTTCAAATTTCCTTTTTCCTCCTCTTCCTCCTCCTTCTCATCCAATATATCATTATCTACCCCAAGTCCTACCACTTATTTTCCATGGTATTTTAAATTTTTAAGCCCTTCCTCAATGAAAATATATGAAAAAGTGGAAATGAGAATGATTAATCCAAACATTTCAACCCTAATATATCATGATACGCACACACACATACACATAGCCATGCAAATAGCTTTATTTTAGTTTATCATTTCATCCTTCTTTTCCCTATCCTTCTGTCCTTATCAAGCAAACTTATCTCTTATCAGAAAAGAATATCGCTGAAATACCACAAAAGATAAATTAAGTATTTTTTTTTTTTTGTATGCACGAAAATGATGTAAATGCTGTCCAATATGATAAAATAAGTATTGAAAAAAAAGAATCATTTTTAAATTTTTTTATTTATATCCATATCATTTAATAATGATCGTAATAATTATCGAAATGATTAATTTAAGATGACGACCTAATGTGAACCTGAATAATGAGTAATTTGTTTAAAAAAAATTACATATAAGATACAATAATCCGTCGATAAATATAAAATATAGATGAATTACTTTGCTAAAAGTTATTTTTTTAATCATTTTAAATAGTGTCAAAACGAAAAAAAAATTTTCATGTTTAAAAAGAATATTATATATATATATATATATATATATATATATCGATGAAATGCATAGATGATGAATATTTCTATGTGAAGTTTGCAACCGAACTTTTAATTTAATAAAGCAACATATATGAAATAATTGTAATCACTGATTAGCAATTCAAAAAAGACAAAAGCAATTATTGATCATTTGAATAAAAAACTCTAATAAATGATGATTTGCAAGTTCATTTCAACAAACTTTAATGAATGGATTATTTGAATCTTTTTGCTCTTAGTTTAATCAACGTATGATTGCTTTATTGTTAGGCTAAATTTACCAAACTTACATCTTCTTCTAATTTTCAATTACAATCAACTATTATCAATAAATATTGAGATGCAATTAATATATATTTAGGTTATCGGTTAGAATTAGGACAAGTAGTAAAATTAATTTAAATGAGTTTTAAAGCATACTGTATCCAATTAAATTAAAAAGATTTACGAACAGAAAAATACTCTACAAGAAACTTTTGCCGGCTTTACTGGCTACAATGGCAGCGGTAAATATTGTTGCTAAATTTGAATTAAATAACAACGAAAGTATGATTAGAAGAAGAAAAGATAGTATTCTCTCACTTATTTCAAATTTCATTGTAATTTCTTTTTCAATACAATTCTAATTTCAAAATTATTGAGATTGGACAGATACTATAGCATCAATAATTTTAATCATCAATAGTGGAATATATAATAATAAATAATCCAAGAGAAGGTTCGGATTTCATTAGAAGAGTTGACAAGTGGTACTGTATGAAATATAATCTGTGATCATAGACAAGTTTGATGAAGGGAAAAGACGATAAATGGGAGGAACTATGATAGTTTAAAGAATAGAAGAGAAAAAGGGAGTTAACGATTTTTGGTTAAAAAAAAAAAAAAAAAAAAAAAGAAAGAGAAACAGATAGTAATGGCAGCAAAAAAAGGAAATCACGTGAAAAGGATACATTCTTTTTCATATGCAAATTTTTTTTTTCAGGATGTTTTGATACCTTGTAGAAAAATTCAGAGACAGAGTGTTGAAATAAATGAAAATTCCGGAAATATTGATCCCGTTTTGAAGCAAAATGACATATTATAGCGAATGAAAAAAAGCAAAACAAACCAAAAAATCAAAAATCATATATTTCAAAACTCATATCAAATATTTAGAAATAGAATGGTGAATACAATATAAATTGTGAAAAAGACAAGTTAAGATGGGGATAAATTGGAAATGGATGAAAATAAAATGAAATGAATGGAAATGGATCGAGGAAGGAAAATTATCTGAATAAAGATTGACTGGAAAATGAGTGAAGAAAATAGGTGGAGCGAGGAGTTTGTTTCATCCAATAGGCATCCGACTTCGTCTCCATCTTATTCCTCCAACCATTCATCTTAGAAAAGAATTACCACTCTCTTACTTTTTTCTCCGTATATGGTATTTAGCAATACTACTATTACTATTGTATGATTAATTCTATTTAAATTGATAATTAAATTTTAAAAGAAATCAAACTTTCAATGTTTCTTCGTGTCTTTTCAATTTCTAAGAATCAGGAAGGAATAGTTAAGAAGTTTGGAAGAAACTAAAAAGTTAAAGTAAATGCTAACAATAATGTACATTTCATCTCCAATTTAATTAATACTTTGATAAATTAACAATGTTAAATTAACACTGTTAGTTATAAATTACATAAAATTCTAATTAAATTCTTAATTTTGAATTTCATCATTTCCAAACACCATTACTAGTTATATACTAAAATTGAACCTATTAATTACGATATAACTCTAGTTCAATTATTCCATTTCCAAATTCTTTCTATTGATTTATCAGCATTTCTCTAATTATTATGTCAACTGATGATGCAACTGTAATTGGTTTGTTCACCTGATATTATTTGGGTAACACATGACGGCTGTCTTCTTGATCTTCATCTATTGCCTCACATGAAGAAGCTTTATTCTACCTCCATGCTATTGTCAACAATTACATGTATAGTTTGGATATCGGAAATTAATAATTCATTGGTGTTGTACGAAATCAATCAATTTCAAGATTTATGTAAAAAAATTTGAAATCGATCCGCATATTTTCGTTATTATATTAAAATTCGATCTAATTATCAATTTTAATTTTATTGTTCACAAAAAATATTAAATTAAATTAAATCAATTTTAAACATAAATTGTGGATAAGTTATTTAAATTATTATCGAATTACAAAAAAAAAAGAAAAGAAGAAATGCATATTAAATGCTAAAACATTTAACAGTACACCGAAAATTTACTTAAACGGTTTAAAACTGATTAAACTTATCAATCGCTTCATTCAATTTGTTCATTATTTATATGCTATAAATGAATAAATGGATCATATATTTTGATATAAACGAAGGAAAAGCGAAAAAAACAATTTTTGGAATTATTCTCAGAATGACGAATTACGGGAAAGAAGTGAGAAAGTGGTTATTATTATGAGAGAAATTTAAACAGTGAATAGCACTTTTTAGAATAAACTTTTTTTTTCTTCCTTTTTTTTTTAAATTGTTTTGTGGAGTGCAGGAAAGAGAAGTATGAGTGAGTGCTTTCAAAGCAAAAGGCTACAATTTTTTTTCTTTTCGAAGCATCGTTAATTTATTCCATAGTTTTTTTTATTTTGAGATAAGAGGCAAGCAAAATTTTGATTGATATTGCTCGGGAAAATATGAGACAGAGAATCTGAAATTCAAGTCAAAACATTTATATACACAAATATGCATTTTATCGATTCGACAAAATGTCTCGATATGAAATTTATTTTTTCCCAACAAGAAAATGAAAAAACAAGTTATTTTATCATTGATAATTTATCATGACACTTATTACTTCTCCATAGGAATAAAAAGAAAACGGTGTATTAATTTATAATTAAAATAATAATTTCTTCTCTTTTCGTCCTTTCTTTCCCGTCTATGCTTTAACTCCCTTCTCACTTGTTTACTCTCCCATCTCAAATTTATATGTTTGACTTAATTCATTCATAAAGTGCAAATAAACAAAAAAAGGAAAAAGAAAAAGATTTGAAAAAGTTTTTGCAAACAGTCTAAATTGAGATAAAAACAAAAAAAAAAAGAATGAAGAATAATTGAACTAAATTATTAAAAATTAAGTAATAATCAAAAATTTTATTCATAAAAATGAATGATTTATAATGAATTTTACTAATATTTGTTCTCAAACAGTAGTAATTTAATAAAATTTACTTGGATTCTCCTATTACCATTATTGAAAGCTAAATGTCTGGTTTTTTCTTCTGATTTTCCTTTACTTGAAATAAATTTTCAAAATTTACTGATTTTTGCGATTTATGTAGCATAATAATTTCAAAAGTTCAAAAATTATCATATTTGTTCTTTTTTTCTAAGAGAATGTAAAACTTTAATAAATTTTGAAAATATGAAATACTAATCTATTGCTAGTAAATAAAATAAGTTAGTTTAATTAATAAATTATCTACTTGATTTTGTCTTCATCAAATCTAAAGTTTCTGATTTAAATTTCTGAGCAAAACTTTCAAAATGCTATTTAAGCCTGAACAAGTTATATTTTCGATGTCTTTTGCATAATTAGCTGATCGTTCATTAATTATCAAATAATTGTCAATGTGCAACCTGAATGAAGCTTTAATCTCGATCTTCTCATTTCTCTATTTCACCGCTCCCTCTCTTTACTCCCCCACCCTATCTCCCCTTTACTCCCCGGCTTTTTCCCCTTGCTTCCTTGCTCTTTCCTCCCTTTAACCCCGTCCTTTCCTCCTTCTACTCCCCCGCCTCTCCTTCCCCCGATGAAATTGTTCTCTGCCCAGTTTATATCGTATGCAAGCAAATATACATATACAAGCGTTTAGTGGTCAGCTAAAACATCATTGTATTTCTCGAACTTCAGCAGCATATATTGATAGTTCTAATCAGTAATCTCATCTTTTTTTTCTCTTTTTTTAATCAATATTTTAAAAGAATGAAGGAATTATTTCATTTCCTTTTAAGAAAATTATTCGATTACGATAATGGAATTTTTAAATGACAAGTAAATAACCAAATAGAATGCAATCTATTATTGATAAAATAATTTTGCTAACCGAAATAACTAGAATAGTTGAATTTTGATAGCTAATTATTTGATTGTAAACTTTTTTTTTCAACTCAAATCCAAAATCAAAGATTGTGTCTTTTTTCTTAACTACTTTCATAATATCTACTACCGTATTCCTTTTGCTTTATTTCTTCGTAATAATGATAAAAATAATGTTAGAGAGTAAGAAATATCATTCTTTTGTTTAACAATTTATGATTCAGCAACAAATCTGTCAACAACAAAACATTGCCAATAAACAAACATTTTTTCCTTTCTTTTTCTTTAACTAATTTTATATCAAATTATCGATTAAGGCCTTTCTTCTTCATTAATTTATCAGAAAAATATTTGATCAAAGTTCATTTACCTAACAAAAAGGAAAAAACAAAAAAAAAAGATAAACTACTCATTTAAAAGTCAATTTAATAATTTACTTTATTCAAATTTCACAATAATTAATTATAATCAGTTATTCTTGCAATCTTTTTTTTTTCAAAAAATTTTATTTGAATTGTCAAGTTTACAGTCGAATTAAAAGAAAGCTTGGATGTAAAATGGTAAAGTGAATAGAATATTGACATTCAATGATTTAAATATCTATCACCTTATAATGAAATTAAATTTGACAATTATTATATTTGACAATTAGATCTGGTATTGTCAAATTTTATTTGTATATTATATCTTACTCTTCAATTGGACATATCATTACAGTAGCTAAAGAAAAATAAATTTTCAAGTTTTCCTTTTTTCATTTTTCTCTCAATTAATGCAAAGATGATAATTATCATCATCATCATCGTCACCGCCATCATCATCACCATCGCCATCATCATCTTCATCATCATCATCATCACCATCATTATCATTCGTAATAATAATACGAGTATCAAATAACGTTATTCATGACCGTTAATTGCAAACTACCGGTTGGTTATAGTAAAAAGTAACAGTAATATCAATGAGAAATAATAGTAATACTAATAAATGTGGTATAAATAAGTACTGTTATTGAAGCAATAACCTTTCCTCATCTCACCTATTTATCATCATCAGCATTTCCAATCATCGAAATAATAATTTCGAAGGGATTCGGAAAATGAATCGAACTCAAAAAGGGGGTCGAATTGAAGGGAAGTACCGCTAATCCGTCTCGTCTCCAACAATTTTACGCTATTCTTTTCTCTCCACTTCATATTCATTCCACTTTTTGTCCCAAATATTCCAATCTTCCAAACTACAATTATCATTTGTATTGTTCAGTTGTCAATTACTAATGTAATTTAGTTTGCAATAATTCTTCGAAAAAGAGAGGGAAAAAGTATCTGTACAATAATTCCAAATTTTACGAAATATATTTTCGTAATTCCATTTGCAAACCAATGATCAGAATTATTTTATATGATAATATTAATAATAAATGATAACAGCTTTTGAATGTGAAAGAATAAAAGTATTCAAAGAAAAATATCATTTTTTCTCAAGCAAAATTTTTAACGATTATAATTTTAGTTGAAATTTCTTTTTTTTCTCTTGGAAAAAAAAAAAACGAAAATGAAAAGGAAGAGAAAGTTTGGTACGAATAATTTTTTTTTATTTTGGATTAATTTCATATCAATATTTTTTTTTTTACATCAAGAAAATTAGAAATGGTATAATAAGAAGTTCGATGAAATATTTTTAAGAATTGCAAAGATTTTAGAAAATTTTATAAAGTATATATTATGTTAGGGAATTTTCATTTTATACTATTATCAAATAAATCTTGTAATTTTCCAAAAAAAAAAGGAGAATTTTTCTATTTTATTGCAATACCTTAGTTTAATTTTTATCACATAATATTAAGATGGATCAGCAATTGTTACTTGTCAAAAAATTTTCCCTCTGCTTCATTTTTTCGCTTTTTTTTTAATGAATTTTTCAAAATTTGAAAATAAAAATATTATTTGTAGAAATTAAATAATAAATATATGAAATATTCTGATGATACATATGTTGGAAAAAAAATAAAATAAAAAAGATATTTGAAATATACAGAACAATTAAATCATAAGTATCGTATTCGATGATGAAGAAGCAATAGACTTATTTCATTGGCGGTAACCTTTTCGACCTTTTCAGAAAAATCATCAACCCAAAACAGATAATCCAGGATCGGCTAATTGCTCTCCTTGATTTCCTTTTTTTTTCCTCTAATTTTCTTCCTTTTCCTTTTTTTTTTTTTTGTTTTACCTTTATTCCTCTATTCCTTTCTCGTAATATTTAATTCTGTTTAATCTTTTCATCCTTCTAAAATCTCCTCATTTACCTTCTTTTCAAATTTTAGATAGCAATAAAAATGGCTTATCGGTTTTACTACACCATTTTATAGATCTTTTCTTCTATCTCTCTCTCTCTTTTTATAATTATTTATAGGTCATATAAGGACAGGTGGTAGAGGTAAGTATAAGCTATGCCATACTTCTTCATGCCGCTTCTATTCTAGGTTGTTAATAAAAATAGCTTTTAATTAGCACAATTAATCATCTTTAAATCATCTCTCATTAGCAGATAAGCTATTTCGCACATCTTATGGTACCTTTGTACTCATCTATACCTAAAATCCACCTCCACCCACACATATACTTATACGCCCACGCATACCAGATACTAAGGCCATTGATATCCTAAATCTTCGTCATAGCATGCCATTAATTCATTTCCAATACATCTGCATAGCTACTCGATTATTTCATTATTATTTAACTATCTTTTTTTTTTTTTGGCTTATTTCTATGATTATACGGTAAGATCATACTATTTTACTATCATATTCTTCTTTAAATTTCGACAAGAAAAAAAAGGGCCAAATAATAAATTAAACTAATTCATTTTAAAAAGAAAAAAGAAAAATTTAAATCTTTTTGTTTTATTTTTTAATTTTTCAGCAAAATGAAATATTTCGCTAAAAATAATTTAGTTTGTATACGATAGTTTGAAATTATTGAAAGAAATAAACTTTTTTTTTTTTCCTTTTTTATTTTTCAGGGAATAAATGATGAGAGAATTGTTAAGTTTTAATGTAAGTCAATTGGACGAAGCATAATGTAAGGCAGTTTATTCATTTATTTTGTTTCGATTAGCTAAGATGATTAAAAGAGAAGAGAAGGAAAAAAAAAGTTCAATTGTAAAATTGTTAATGATAAAAAAAAAGAAAAAAAAAATAATATCAGAAATGATAAATAATTATTATAACGAAAAAAGAAAAACGTGGAATTAGATGATTGATACTGATAATAATAACTAATGCTAAAGATTACAATTCATAGCACTAAAGCAATACGATTTCAATAATGATAACGTTTGATAATTCTAATTATGATAATGGTAGGAATAAAATTAGTTTAATAATGATAATAATAATATTATATAGATGAGTTAATTATGATATTAGCTAAATAATAATCATAATAATAAAAATAAGACTATCGTAACAAATCATATCACTTTACATTATAATGATAATAATAACAAGTATAAATGTGATAATAATGATATTATAAATGATAATATTGATAAGGAAATAGTATTATCAGCGCGGAATTTTTTTTTTTTTTTTTGTCAGAACTGAAAAGAATTTTTAGATTTTAATTTAAGCAAACAAAAACAACTTACTAAAACACAAATGAGGCTATCAAAATCTATGAAAGTGTGAAATAACTTCTTCATAGCTCTTCAATTTATCAGAATTAATCAACCACCACAACCATTTGCTATTGTTCCTCATCTCATCATCTTTTCCAATTTCTTTAGCTGCCCATAAATGCACCGATAAAACCTGATTAACTTGTGAGAGAAATGGAAAATAGATGGAATGAAATAGTCGAAAATTTTAATCTACCAATTTTAGATAATTTTCATGGTAAATAGAAATTATTTAGCATTAATTCTGATGACGAAAGACGAATAACTTTTTAGATTAAAAGCAATAAAATTGACTTATTTGATTATCTCAAATATTTTTGTTTATCTATTTTTAAAATAATATAATCGATTGAATTAATTTAGTTATTATTTAAAGCAAAAAATTGTTAATATAAATAAATTTAATATTTGCCAATACATTAATTTGAAAAATTTTGAAACTAAGCCTAAATATTACTTCGTAATTTTATATAAAAAATGCGGAAGATTTTGTCAAATTATAAAATATATATATATATATTTTTTGGATATGAACATGTGCTAAATATTTGAATTTAGATGCGGTAAATTTTGATAGAATTAAAATTCAAAAATTTCATTCAAATTTTAATTAAAATTATTCATCAAAATGTTGTATTCTTTTTATCTTCTGCTTGATTTATCGAATCAAAATGATTATGAAATACCAACATAAATTATCTTAAATTATCATTCAACATAAAAAAAATTAGCATAACAATAAGATAATTTTTTTTTTTTTTTGCTTATTATTATCTAAACAATTTTCACTATAATATTTCGGAATCATTTCAAGAAAAGATTATTCAAAGAAAAAAAACAAAAAAAACAAAAATCAAAATAAAAAAGCAAAAGCAAGAAAAGCAAAAAGACAGGAATTTCTTTTTTTTTTTTAAAGGCAGGAATCAGAATCCGATAAGATAGAAGGGAAAAAAAAAAGAAAAAAAAGAGAAAGAAAAATTTGATGAACGATGAGCGATTCGAATTTTCAATCATTTCATCCATAATTTTGAAATGTAATATAATATGAATGTATGGAATAATGAAGTGAATGAATTAAAAGATGTCTTTGAAAAGGAGGATGAATTACAGGAAATGGATGTCGTCGTCGGCACGCCTCAAAATGTCCCTCGAGGATCGCAAAGATATCACCGGATCGCTTCGTCAAATTACAATAGAGATTTTCAATTGAAGCACAATGAATTTTATTATGCAAACAATCATCGAACATAGATTTCGACGAGACATATGAACCCCTCAATTACGCAATATACCGCCAAACTAAACTATCCGAGAATATCTATCAATCCTTCTTTCTTCATTTATTATAACCTATAAAAATTTTTCTCTTTCTCTTTCTCTCTGTCCTCTCCCTCTCTCTCTCTCTCTCTTCCTCTTTATTCTTTGATGATTCCTTTTGTTTTAATCCAAATATGATCCATGAATTGTACATTAATTTGTTCATTATCCTTTCCTAGTTATTATTTATATATATATATTTTTTTGACTTAAAAAGAATTACATTAATTTTGATGATATCTATAACTTTTGTAAATTTCAATTAATATAAGATATAATTTTTTTAATTTTCATACTATTAATATAAATTATACAATTTGATCATTTCATGATATGAATTATAATTTTTTTTAATTTCAATTGTTGCAGAATACAAGTCTTTTAATTTCGATAATATTACCATAAATTATATAATTCTTTTACTAAGACGTAACCTATTCGCAATATGTTTTTGATGTTTTTCTTTTTTTTTTTTCGTAAAATAGGATAATCAGATGTTTTAAGGAAAAAAAGAAAAACGAAAAGTTAAAAATGCAAACTTTGCTGAATCCAGTATTTTTGCATTCTGAATATTTTAAAATATCGCTATAAAACTGAAAACTAAAAGAAATTCACATATTCCAAACTTTCTTAAAAAAGTAAAATATTTCAATTTTTACTTCAAATTCCAATGAACTTATCTCTTTAATGCAAATTTTATGCAAAAGTTGGAAAAAGACTTAAGTGATCGTAACATTCATGTGAATTAAATTTTTTTTTTTTTAGGTCTTACAGTAAAAAAAAAATTGAAGTTTAGAAAATGAAATATTTTTTCAGCTAAATTTATTCCAATAACGACTGTTGTCTTAATTTTAATAATAATTATTAATGATAATAATACAATGGAAATGATTTATTATGATAGTGATATTAACAATGATAATGATTGTTGATTGCAATTAGGATTCATAATATATCAAAAAAAAAAAAATTTTCCCAAACTTCTTGTACTGTTAATAATTTTGATAATTATTTACAGTAAGATAAACAGGAATGAAATCATTCGATTACGGTAAATAAATGTTGAGTAGTGGAAAAGAAAAGTAGGAAAATTCAAACAGGAAATATGATTGTCCATTTGAAGGGCGAAAAGGAAGGGCTTTAAGAATTGCTCATTCAACTGTTCATAATTTGCATATTGGTTTGGTGTTGTCACCTTCAAAACGACGACATCAGAAGAACTATTATTCATGGATTTTCGCACTACCATAATTAAGTAACACGGTAAAGGTAATGGAAAATTGGTAATGAAAATTAATTGAAATTTGCAATTTTGCTATCAAAATTCTAGAAATTCCAAAGTCAACAAACATTGAAAAGCATTTTTAACATCGATTTTGTTTGCTTGAATTACTGATTTACACGAATATTTACTTGTAAATGTTCAATTTATCAAAAGCCAAAATTATACTATCTGGAATATTTCAAAAATTTACAAATAAATGAAAATCCGTCATAAATGATATCGGATTGTATGATAAATAATTCTATAATAAGTATTTGTGTAACAAAATAATGAATGTATTGTACAATAAGTATATTTGTATTGTATAATAAATATTATAAAATAAATAAATATATAGTAATAGTATAATAAATATTTCCAATATTTAAACAGTTTGCTTGATCAAAGATCACCAGTATTGTTATTTTTTGCTAATTTTTCAATTTTTAAAAATTACAATGACGAAAAAAAAAGAAGGATGAAATAGAAGAAGAAAAGGAAGTGACAGATATAAGATTGGTTTGATTTTTATCTATAACTTCGTTTAATTAATTAACATTTTTTACTTTGCAAAAATTCAAATCAAATTTTTAGGAAAATAATTATTGGAATGAAAAAAATAGAAATTAAAAACAACTTCAGATTCCGGTTATTTATTTCAAGTAATAATTTAGTGTAAAAATATCAAAAATTGTTAGCTTTATGGATGATAATAACGAGATGATAATGATGTTGACGATATTGATAACAATATATGCATAATAATAATCATTATCAATAATGATTATTATCATGCATATAATCTGAATGTTGATTATAGTAATTAAACAATTGTTATTGTTATTTCTACCATATTTGCGGTATAGTTGAATACATTTGCTGCTCAGAATGGCTATTTTGTTAAGGTCATTTTTATTCGTTTTTTCTCTTTCATCTTCTTATTCAGTTGAATTAGATTTTTCATTGTTAAATATATCATCATTCATTATCATCATCAAAAATGATAATAATATATTTAACATTGACAAAATCATTATTGTTGTCATTAATCATCATTATTATCATTATCGTTATTATCAGCATCCATCCATATGAATGAATATTCCCATCAATTTTTTTTCTTGTTATCATTCTTTCTAATCGTATTTCCAATTCTTCTCTTCTCATACCATTCAATCATTTGATATCTTTATGATAATAATAACCTATAATTTTTATTTTCCATAAATCTATCGTAATAAAATGACAATAATATTAATAATAATAATGATAATGTTAATAATAATATTAATAATGAAAATAATAATAATAATAATAACAGGAATACAACAATAACAACAAATGGCAGTCTTTAATAATAAAATATAAATTATTTTATATATATTTATAGGTGTGATATTTTGCTTATCAAACATATCGTTGAGAAGAAAAAATATTTTATTCATTTGTTTGTTCATTTGGAAATAAAATTTTATCAACTTATATGAATAATATTTACAAAAGTAATTATATTAATTGTTATAATATCTGCTATCTTTTTCAAAAAAAAAAGGCATTGTTGATTTATGTTTACTTCCGATGTCTATTTGCATCAGTGCTCCAATTTCAAAATTTTATGAATGAAATTTGATAGATTTCATCAGTTTGAAAAATTCAAATATCCAAATGACTATTTACAGAAAAAAAAAAAAAAAAAAAAGGAGAATAGAATTTTTGATATCATCAAAAAAATGTCGTTTTTTTTTCCATCTCATCATTTTTTGAAATTGATAATTTTTAGATCAATTTTTTAAATTAGCTACAATGTTTTTTAAAATTATTGAACTGAAAATATCCAATAAAAAAATAGTGGCAAAAAAATTGATTGTAAACATAGTGTATACAAGAAGAACAATAATGTATTAGCTAAAGTTTGACCTTCTTGACCTTTCATCTCAACTAATCAATCCCAATTATTGTAACCTCTTGAATTTGGTGTAAACTGAGAATGTCCTTAATGTTACAGTAACGGTTATTGGTATGTAAGACAACAAAGTGATTATCCCTAAAATCATCTGAATGATAGCGAAAAATAGCATAACATATTTTTTATTGTTAGAACTAATATTAGCAATGTTAATGCTCCGTATATAAATTACACTGGCTCAAAGACATTGAGCCAGGTGTTGGCTGCAAGGAAAGTAAGTTTTCTGGAACGATTTTTCCATCCATTAATGGAAAAATATTGTAAATTAGGCCAGCATTTAATCCTACAACAAAAAGGCCAAAGATTATTTGTATAGTAATTAAAGTCGGAATAAGTATTATTGTATGACATATACTATGACCAGTAAACTGGGATTCTGTTTTCCTAGTCCATAACACATAACTGTGTAAGTACTTGTTTTTAAAAGTAATTAGCACAGCAAATGATATTGTTCCAGTATTTGGCATTGGAGCCCAGCTTTTACTATATGGTCGCTTGACATGTTTGTTTAAGGACATTTTATCATAAAAGAAAACAATTAAAGCAACATTAATCTTATAATTTTCCGATTTCTTAATTGATGTAATTAATTAAAGATTGATGTAATTGATGGAAAAAGAAGGTAATTTCTGATTATTCTTTTCCTTTTTTTATCTTTCTGATTTAAATTGAAATTATTAATCAATGATTAAGTTGAAGTTATTGATGCGTTTCATCATTGTTCTAATTATTAATTAATTTTATGAATCGATATTTTTAAAAAATCAGGATTTTTTTTTCAGATTAAGAAATATTTGTTCACTTAGTTTAATTAATAATTTTGGATGCATACTTTGTCCAATGAAACTTTTTTAGAACTATCTTTCAAGATAAGTGATGAATCGTATATGATAAACTTATTAATATCTATTATTTAAAATTTTATTTTGGAAAATTGAAGGCTTTTTTTTGAAAGTTTTCAAAAGTCTCATTTTCGGCTATTTCTTCCATTTCAATAAATTTACAAATACTTTTACCAAAAAAATTGGTAGATCCTCTATCATTATGCCAATTTTGAAATTTCAATCACCATAAGTCTTCAACCAGTTCTATTTTCAAATTTTAATTTCTGCTTATCTATGAATTTATTTCATTTCATATCAATTTACAATATAAAAAGAGTAAATGTAAAAAGGGAAAGAGAGAAAGAAAAAAAGAAAGAGGAAAAAATAAGGAAAAAATGATTATTAAAATGAATTAGTTGGAATATTTGGAGTTATTATCATATTATGATTATCGCTAACAATGGTATCTTTGAAAAAAAAAAAAATACCAAAACTGGAATTCTTTTTTTTTATATAAGATTTCATCAGTTACTGATTTTTTCCTATCGTTTTTTATCCGATTTTTTTTTTTTTTCATAACTCCACTTAAGAGGATAGATAGTCTTCATAACTCTTTCCTTTGATTTGATATTTTATTCCGGTTTTACCGTAATCTGAAATTAAGTAACCTTAATATGATGTAGTATTGATCGTCGATTTTGTTATATGAAAGAATATAATTGGGTAATTATGGATAAAGAATTATAAATGTATATATATAATTCTGTAGTTATAAATGAATCATAAGAAATATAATCTGAAATCATTTACTGAAGAGATGAACATTGATTCAATGGAATAGTTTGATAATGATAATATGATGGAATTTTGTTTGGAAAATTAAAGAAAGTAATTATGCTATAGAAAAGAAAAAAACCTAAGATATTAGAAATGGGACAAGTTAATTTTCCTGATAAAAATGATAATTTCGATTAATTTCACTGATAAAAATGATAATTTCACTAAAATACCAATTTTTTTGTCTCAATATTGTCACATATAAATATGGCAATTTGTTTCATCAAATATAATTGATAAATTAAAAGAAGGAAAGGCCAAAAATACCAAATAAATTATTAACATTCTCCAATAGCGCGCTATGAAATACCCTCGTCTAACAAAAAAATATCAGTAATTAATGAAATAAATTATATTCAAAAAAAAAAGAGAAAGATAAATGAAAAAGAAAAAATATGTATTTAATTAATAAATAATTTTTGATAAAACTTCCTTTTCTTTTTTTTTTAATACTAAATTTATTTTTAAATCAAATAAAAGAACATACAAATAATAACAAATGGAAGATCAGAGAAATGTCTAGATCAATTTACTAACTAATATCATCTCAATGGTTTTATCGTAGCAAATAAACTAAACCGCTCTTAGGTTGATGTTTTAACAGCTTCGATGGATGAGAAAGCTTTGTATACCGTAAGCAAAATAATTTTGAATCATAAATTCGCGTTTTTAGAAAAGAAAGGGATTGATTGGAAGAGAGGAGGGAGAAAAGGGTGAACAAAAAAAAAGAAAATTCGAGCATTAAATTGGATCCTTTTGTTCCTTAAGTAAATAAATGATTGGATGAAAGCATTCTAATGCTATCATTTTTTTTTTCAAGCTTTTTTTTTTTTTACCAAATTTCCATGTTTGATTTTAACAGAAATATTAACAGATAAAGATGAGAAATGATTTCTGTTATTATAGTATATGCCAATATAATACAATAACTATTTATTGTACAAACAAAACCTTTTTCTATCATATTATTAGTAATAATAAATCATTTGAACAAAAAAAAAAAAAAAAAAAAATATTTATATTAAAAAACAAAAAAAAAAATTTTTTTTTCATAATAAAAAGAAAAACAAAAAAAGAATTTGAAATTTAAAAGTTTTAAATTTGAATAATTTATCAAACTTTTTTTTTGTTGAAAAGAAAAAAGAGTTCGATAAAGAAGATGATATGCTTTAAATTGTATGTTATTTTCAATAATAGAATTAAATAAAAAAAAAAAAAAAAAAAGAAGCTTTTTTCTCCTACTTATAGTTAAAAAAAAATTTTTTTTAATAAAATGAAAGAACAAAAAAAAAAAAGAAATTGAAATTTAAAAGTTTTTTAAATCTGAATAATTTAGCGAAATTTTTTTTTTTTTTTTTGTAGAAAAAAGTTCGATAAATAGAAAGATATCCGTTAAATAGATTGAAAATTTTTTTTAAACAGTTGTATGTACTATATATCCTACTTATTATTGTTTAAAATGATGAAAAAAAAATTTTTGTTTTGATTAAAATTATTTACGATACTAATAATATTGATAAAAATATTAACTAATCAATAAATGATATATCATTTCATCATTGAAATTTAATTATTATAAATAATGATAACTCATTTATTAGGTAAAGACAAATAATAATAAAAAAAAAGATGACTAATTATGCTCTAACAATTAATTTTCTACGATTATATAATTGCGAAGTTAAAGAGAAAAAAGAAGAAAATGATTAACTTTTACCATCACTTTTCGCTTTCTTTTTTTCTTTTTTCTCTTCTAAAAATAAAAATGGAAAAAAAAATTGCGAAGATAACATTCACTAGAATTTTTCCTTAATTTCTCATATCATTCTTATCAGTCTTATTATTGTTGTTATCTTAAAGTTTTTGAGAATTTTTTCTTTTTTCCCATATCTTTTCTTGTATTATCAGTAAATTTTTTATATCATTGCTATCAGTATTATTATCATTATTGTCATAAAGTTTCGAAAATTTTGTTCTCTTCTTCCTCAAATCGTTCTCTTATATTGTCAGTGAATTTTTAAGATCATTCTTATCAGTATTATTATAATCATTATTATAAACTCTCATAAACTTTGTTCTCCTTTTTTTTATTATTTTCACAAATTAATTAATAATATTACAAAATGTTTTAAAATTATTTCGCTCTTTGTCATATTTTCTATACATGCCTATTTATATAAGTTATCAAGTTATTTTTAAGATAATTTATAAAAAAAACAATACAAAAGAGCAAAATTTTGTAATAATGATTATAATAATACTGATAATAATGATTAACAAAAATGAAATAAGATGCAAAAATAAATATATTAAGGATTTCTCATTTATTACTAACATTTCAAAAAATATACAGAATATTCGACATATTTTGCTTTTATTCTTTTCTCGTCTTTCTAATACTTTCATCAGTGAAGGATAACAAAACGTTAAATTTGATAATAATATTAATAAACTTTATGAAGAAGGGAAAGAGAGGGAGAGAGAGGGAAAATCTTTCTCAATTATTCATCATCTTATGATAGAGCCAAAAAGGCGTAAACGAAAAATGGAAGAGAAGAAAATGATAATAATCGAGAATGTGATGTCTGTTTTTGTTGCTACGAAAAATGAATTTTTTATTAAATTTATGTTCATTTATTCAGCCATAAAAGAATTAAAAACTAAAATGATCGAAAAATGAGCCTTTTGGCTAAAGTAAGCGATGAAGCAATTTCGATTATTGTTTCATTACTTATTTGAATTTTATGCGTAATCTTGCATTCTAACCTTTTCAATTTCTTCTCCTTCTCTCTCTCTCTCTCCTTCTTTCTCCCTTTATAAATTTTTCTTTCTAGATAAATTTTTGGATTTGAAAAAAACAAAAAAAAAACTTAAATTACTTACATTTCATTCCTTTTTTTTCTCGTTTGATTTAATCTTGTCTGAAGAGAGAAAAAATTGAAATGATAAAAAGATGAAAATTCGGTGAAATCTGATTATTGTCTTATAAATATTTAATAATATTAAAATTTATCTTTAAGTTTTATTAAGGTTAAAAAACGGAAACAATATGATAGGAATGGATTTTTTTTTGTTTTTAGAAAATTTTCAATAATTGCCAAAATTGAAGAATTAAGAAAATTTAAGCTGCGAAAATTCATCAAAAGTTTTAAAATATCTCGAGATAAACTAAAAAAATAACTAACCAATCGATTTTAATTTCTCTCAAGAATGGCAATTGTAAATATTGCTAATCAAATGGTTTTACGCAAATCCAAACTTCTATACTAACATTCATAATTTATAATTGAAAATACGAACATTTTTAGCAGTAACTTCATGAATTATTCGCATGGAACAATTTTAAAGTATTGAATATTCCTTTGAAAAGCAACAAATATTTTAAATTGCCATTTTAAAGTTTGTCCCTTTTCTTAATTTAGAAAATAAATTTTGGACATTATTATTAGTATTAGCAGTCTAATTAAATGTTCATTGATATATTTTGAATTTTCATTTCAAAGTTTATCAATTTTCTTAATTTGAAAAAAAAATTTCGAATATTACTATTAATTAGGAATCTAATTAAATTCTTGTTTGAATAATTGCGAGAAAATATTTGGTAGAACAAGAAAATGTAATCCTGAGTTCTTGTATAATTTACAGTAATAATAATAACATGCATACTGCAATATCATGTAGTATAAAAATACTGCTGGCATGCACAGAATGCAAATTTCTTGCATGCAAATGCAGGAATTAATATAGGCTAAATGATTGCATAAAAATGTGAAATGTTTGCACAAATGATACAAATATGCTGAATCAATATTCCTATTACTAACATCAGTTAATCAGTACTATAGATAATTTTTCTATTTTAGAAATAATATCAACTTTTAATTGATTAAAATGTTAAAATCAAATCAGTAAATGATAATATTTGATTTCTCATAATATTCGGTTTTTCGATTATGTTCTTCTAATAAAATCATTATTTCAAGTGATCAAACTTTTTGGATTTTCAGATTCCATATATACTGTAATTATACAGTGCGAAAAGGAAAAAAGAAATGTTTAATGTCTGTAAAATTAAATAAAACCAAAATTCAAAATTACTGCTATGAAATTTCATTAAATTTGAACCTTGCTGATTTGATTTTGCTTTCAAAAAAAAAAAAAAGAAAAAAGACGAAAAATCTTTTTTTATTGCAAAAAATTGTCTTTTATTTATTTATTTATTTACTATAGAGAACACTAAAATTCATTTACTTCTTTTATTACAATTAATTTTGTTCTTTTTTTTTAAAAAGAAGAAAAATTCTTCTTTCCTTGATTACTAATGCAAAAATTATTTGTTTATGTATTTATTTATTTCTTTGTTATTTACTGTAATAAATATAAAAAACCATTTTTAGCTTATTTCTTTATTTTATCATGAAATTTGCTTTTTTTCTCTCTTTAATTTTTTTAGTTAGCACTCCGAAAAATGATTTATTTTGTTTATTTATTTTTATTATAATAAATATGACAAGCTTCTTCTGCTTAAAAGTTATGCAGAAAATATTACAGTAATGAAAAATTGAAAAAGAAAGGGAAAAAGATAGATAAAAATGGAAAGTAAAATTCTGACGACAACGAGAAAATCAACTTCTAAATGTTATGTTGCATCAAATTTAAATCCTTCTTTTCTGAAATTTTGAAAATTTCTTTTTTATCACTTACATAAGGAAAAGCGAAATAAAGAAGAAAAATTTAAAAAAACTCAAATAAGCACTTTAATTTCTTTCAGAACGATTAATTATGGCTTTTGCAAGTATTGAGTATTAAAAGTTTAGAAAATCCTTCATGCAGAACTTAGAAAAAAATATTGCATGGAGAATTTTTGAAAAAAAAAAATTTGAAGGAAGGAAAATCTTTAAAATGAAATAGAAAAAAGAAAAAAAAAATAAGAAGTGAAGAAGATGAAAAGTACAACGAAAGTTATTAATAAAAATTTGCTTAGTGATGCGAAATTATCAGTTTCTCATTTCCGATTTAATGATTTACATCAAATTAACTTCGTTATCATCTTATACTTTCCTAAAATTTTCAAGATCGAAACAACGAAAAATGCGAAAATTAATCATTAAACATTTAGTATTTTGAACTAAGTTCACGTAATTTGGACCTAAATTCACATAACATTGTAGATTTATTTTTTTTAGCATAAACGTTACGTCAATAAAATAGACGTTGCAAGCGTTTGACATTAATTAATACATAAATATTGCCATATTTAAGTTACATTAATAATATATAAATTTAAACTTTGTATAATAACATTAAAAGGAAATGGAAGAAAATCTTAAAAGATATATTACTAGATTCTATAATATAAATGCAGTCAATCGTTGCTATCTTTTGATTAATATACATTTATAAATTTGAACGAAATAATATTTGAACAGTTTTGAAATTAATTATTTCAGATATTTTTGTTTCAATAAAAAAAAAAAAAAAAAATTTATTAATAATAATCGGAAAAGAAAAAAAGAAAAGGAAAGAAAGAAGTTTATACATTTAACGTTATAGGAATTTCAGATATTAATCCCGAAAACAATAAATATTCCCGGAATTTATCCGTACTAACAATTAATGCGGAAATGTGGATAAAATGATTGAGCGGTAAAATTGGATTATAAACATTTCTCTGATTACTATGATTTTCGCTTTTCATCAATTTTGCTTGCGAAAGCCGAAAAGATAAAAAGCGAAAATCATAGTAATATAGAGAAGAGGGTAAAATATCGTTTCGGGACAATAGAAATTAACAATATATAAATAGGGATTAATAAGAATAATAAAGGTTATGTTCATTAAAACATAGGTGGGTATTAAAATGACAAAAAAAAAAGAAGGAAAGAAAAGAATTTTCGCAAATTAGAAATTCAACAAGTGATTTTTTTTCTTTCTTTACCTCCCCCTTTATCTCTCTTATTTTTACCTTTTTTTTTTCTTTTATTCCTTTTTTTTTTAGAAAAAGCAAAATTAACAAATATTATTGAAGCAAATAATCAATGTCTGCAACAAAATCATCAATTATTTACCAATTACTGTGAATGTCTTTTTTTTTGCGGCAAAAATCTTTTCATCCTCAAAAAAAAAAAAAAAAAAAAAAAAAAAAAAGAAAAAAGGAAAAGAAAGAAGAAAAAAGAAATTAGAAAGGAGAAAATGAAAAATTTTCTTATTTTACGCCTAATTTTCGTTTTCTTTTTTTCTTTTTTTTTAATAACCAAATGCATGAAATCAAAATTAGTCATTCAAATGAAATGAACATTGCTAAAGTAGTAATTAATATTGCTGCAACAATAATTTAATTATTTAAAATAAAATCCAATGTATATCTTTTTTTTTTCGTCTCTTTCTTGCATATATAATAGAAAATTTTTATCTTGACAAAACTTCAATCATTTCCTTTCTCAATATGTTAATTCAAATTAAGTAATATTTGTTATTATTTTCATTTAATAATAATAAATTATTTAATAGATAAATTTTTTTTTAAATTGAGTAAATACATTAAAAAATGACATGACCGAAATTTATTTATTATAATCAAAAATGAAAGAAATTTAAATAGATAAACTTTGGCTTTACTAAAATTCACGTCTAATTCTCGTGATTTTATCATTAGATTTTTGAGATAAATAATAAAATTTTTGTAATTTATTATTTTTATATTCTCTTGTTGATTTAAAAAAAATTTTTAAATGAAAAAAAAGAACTTAAAAGAAAAAAATTTAAATTTTCGTCCGAAAAACAGTGCTTATCATTTTTTTTGTTTTCTTCTGCTATTTTATTGCACCAAAAATTTACGCTAAAAATGATTATTTATGTATATTTTTTTTTATGTTGTTATAAATTGTTCAACAAAGAAAAAACCACTTTGCAGCTTAGCTCAAGTTCATATGAAGAGATCAAAGATCAATAATATTATAGTGATGATGAAAATGATGAACCGTGTAGTATATATGTTTATTTATAAACCTTATAATTGAAGCCAATCACAAGGGAATCAAGAGAAGAGAAGATTATATGCAAACAATAACCATCTGTTTTGGCAAAAGTCAAAAGTATTACTATCCGTGCTAAAGATGAGCTTTACAACCATAAAAACATACTTCATTAATTACTCATTGTAATGACTTCTTAAATGTCAGCCATTTCATCCAACCGTATCAAAAGTATCAAGTAAACAATAGATTATTTCCTTATATATGCATGCATACATTCATGTATAATGAATTTCATTTGATAAAATAATTTTTAATTATTTTTACTTAAAATATGACGATATTATTTACAGTTACTACATATATATTGATTTAGAATTAAACATTCCTTTATGTTTTAGTTATCATAACTTTTTGACTATTTATTCATTCCTTTATAATTTAGTTTATCGTAAACTTTTAACTATTTATCCATTTCTTTATATTTTAGCTTATCGTAATCTTTTATATCTATTGATTATTTTCTATTTCACTTATCGTAATCTTCTGATTATTTATTCATTCCTTTATGTTTGAATTTATCGTAATCTTTCAACTTATTCATTCCTTTATATTTTACTTATCGTGATTTCTTAATATTTATTCACTATTTTATATTTTATTTATCATAATCTTTTGACAACTTATTCATGCTATACTACTTTTATTTCCAACAATGAATTGATTACGATATTTTACCATATATATTCTTTATGAATAACTATTTATTTGAATTTGATGATATACAAATTTTATCATTTTATCAAACTAATCATAGTGTCAGCATTTTTACTAAATTATACATCCATTTCATAGACTGCTTTTTTACTTCTATTATAATACATAATTTTGATATTTCATTATTTTATATTTCCTTGTAAAACCATTTTAATCTTATTTATTTACTTGAATCACATATTTAGAAATAAAGCTGTTTCATTTTATTTAATCCATGTTTAACTGATTGGTAGTCAAATGAAGTGATTAAGTTTACTTTATCAATATCAATTAAATTGTATCATCATTCGATTCATTTCGATGCTTCTTCTTTGAGTATATTAATTTCACCCCACAAATTATTTCCATGTTTTTATTTTAAATTAGCTGTACCTGGACACGCTCCGCATAGCCAGTGCAGCTAGTTTATAAAATAGAAATGTCCATTCACTCACTTTTACCCATCACAGGTAAGAGCTTAAAAAAAAAAAAGCATATTTACAGAAAAACACGCACCTATTTAATGCAGCGTTGTGGCAAAATTTCAAATCAATCGGTGAAGAACTTGAAAAATTGTGTAAAAAGCCACAACGATCACTTACATTTTTATTTATATAGATCATTTGCCGACTATTATGTAGCAGTGAATTAAAGACTAGTTAACCTCACTTTGTTTGTCTGTCAATCGAGCGTTTTGGCGGGAAACATGTTTGTCCTTACGGAAAAGTAAGAAAAAAAAGGTTCATCTATATAGAAATATGCGCCTATTTGAATGCAACGTTGTATTCAAATTTTAAAGCAATCGGTGAAAAACTTGAAACGTTGTGTCAAAAGCCACAATGAGCATTTGCGCTTTTTTTTTTTAATATATAGATTTCTCAAAATTTATGCAACATATATCCAACAGTATTTCGATCTTATTATAATATATCGGGATTTTTATTTCTCAAAAAAAAGTAAATAAATAAAGATAAAAATTATCTCGCAATCAAGCATATCTTGCGAATATTTTGATCGCACAAGCAGCTATGTTATAATGTACTAAGACGCAGAATCAATTGCGAATTATCTTACTTCAATATTTAAACGATGACTTTTTACCCCTAACAGAGATGCATGCAAATGAATAACAACTTTAGATAATGCAATAGTGAGATTATAAATAAATATAAAATGGAATGATAATAACAAAATTAAAAAGAAGAAATGAGCCAGCAAAGATAAAATCTTTGAAAAAGAAAGAGAGGACGTGAAGAAAAGAGGAAGGAAAAAATTCATAGTTTTTAAATTATGCTAAAAATGATATTTTACTAATTTTTTAGAGAAAAAATCATTGTTTGAAAATATATTGTAAAAAAAAAAGAAAGGAAAATCTCAAAAAGATTAGTGATAAAAAGTAAATGTAATTCTTGCATAAATTTTAAGATAGCATTATTTGCAGAGAAAAACATGCAGTACAATTATTTGTAGTAAATAATTAAAACTTGCAACTTCTTTCTATTTTGTATACAACGAAAGCAGTTAATGAGACTTTCAAGAATACTTCTCTTTATCCTTTTGCAATAATATGTTATTTAAGGTTAATGATAATGAGTATATGTGATTATTATCGAAATGAGGAAGATTATATTTTGATGATTGATTTAATTCAACTTTCAAACATTAAAGATGATGTGTATGCAAATATTTATCCATTATATATTCATAATTATGAAGAAGTAAAAATTCTATAAAATAAACTCACCTTAAAAGGTAATAAAAATTCAGAAAAAATTTTTGGAATACCAATTAAATTAATGAAAATAGCAGTAAAGTATTCACAAGGAAAAAAAAAATCATTTTGTAATTAATAAAAAAAAGGTCGCAAAAAAAGATCAAATCATACAATTAATATTAATAAAAAGTTACATTAAACGAAAGATTAAATTATTTTATAATAGATAAGAAAAATTATAAAAATAACAAATTATTGCAAAAAAGGGAGATCAATTAGTAAAAAAGTTATGTCAGTACTATTTATTTATTTATTTGTTTATTTATTTATTCATTCCCAAATAATACTATATTAAAATATGTGCAAAAAAGAAGTTGAAAAAAGATGAGGAAAGAATAACTTTTTTTTTTTTTTTTTCAAGGGATTTAGGGAAAAATGATAAAAGGAGCTCAAGTGTCGGATTTATTAGTGAAACAGTACCCTATATCATATTTATTTGATATAAAAGCATTAGCTTATGCCTTAACTTTTCTCCATGTAAAACTTTCTCCTTCTAAACAAAAAAAAAAAAAAGAAAAGGAACATTTACGGGAGGTCTTCATTCATTCATTCATTCATCTCATTTCCATATCTAATCAATTCTCATTCTTTTTTTTTTTTTTTTTTTATCTTACCTTATCATCAATATGGTTCAATTTCCTTTTTTTTTTTCTTTCGAATAAAAAAAAAATTTTTTTTGCAATAGTTTAAACAAATATTATAGAAATTAATTAAAAATTAATCGTTGAAAGAATTTTAGTAAAATATTAAGGATTTTGGAATTTTCATTCCTTTCTTTTTTATATTTAATTTTTTAAATGATATTTGTTGAATGAGAATACATATCAAAAATTAATTATGGAAAAAAATTTTTTTTCCGGTATTTTTTGAAAATATTGGCATATACACCAAAAGATCAACGTCAGATATTGAGAGAATTTTCTTTCCGATCGATCTTTTCGATCATCAAGGATTAGTCATAGAAAAATTTTCTTCTTGTTACTTTTTGGGAATATTGATATATACACCAGAGAATTAAGAATATTAGATATCGGCGGAATATTTGTTTCTGATATTTTCGATCACTAAAGATTAATTATAAAGGGATTTTTTTTTTCTCGATATTTTTGAGAATATAATTTACTCTACCAAAGATCAATTGTAGATATCGTGAATTCTTCAAAAATATTATATATCTATATAGCGAAGGTTAATCATTAAATATGACGAAAAATTTTTTCTATTTTTTATAGATATAGTATATCAAAGATTAACATCACGGATATTTCACAATAAAAGATTAGAAATGATTCTGTGATATTTCATGTATTTTTTGGATATTTTAATCCAGCCCAAAAAAGATTTTTTCCGATGCTAAATACTGATCATAATAATCCTAATCATCAATAGTAAATAAGATTGAATGAAAAGATTCTATGTAATTAACAACCGGTAATACTATGAATCTTTATCGTTATTAGCGACGGATACTTGGACGGATACTTAAATCTTTATCGTTAATAGTACGAAAAGTGATGTATTGTGATTGATTCCGGTTATTAAATCTGTTTATTACGGATTACAGATGGAACCATCCATCCTGATACTCATGCTATCAAAAGATTATCCTCGTAATCTATGAGCATTTGAAATAAAATTTTCCCTATCATAAATTTTCAGATTTTATTTTATTTGCTTCATTATTGAACAATATTTATATAATAATAATATTTTTCACTAATTTTTGTATCACAAAATCATACAGCAATAATTACTTCCCATTAATCAAATTTATCCTTCCTTCTACAAAGAAAAAAAGAAGACATTTTTCTACACTTTTAAAAACAAATAATTTACAATTGATTAATTTGAAAATAATTTTCTTTTTTTTTTTTTGCATAATATGTATACAATCAATTATGGCTTCTTATATAATACATATATAAATCATCTTATAGTTAATTACTTTCATTCCTCTCACTTATCATCTTTTTATCATTTTCTCATAATGTTATTCATATTTCTCTTAATTTATTATCAAAATGATTGAAAGAAAATAAAGTGAAAGAAAAAAAAAAGAAAAAAACAAAAAGACGTGAAAAATTCAAAATCAGATCGCTTAAGTTTTTTTTTTTTTCTATTTAAATAAGGTAAAGGAAGAAGAAAATGAAAAATTTGAAGAAATTTAAAATCAAATATCGTTTAATCATTCTTTTTTTTTTTTTTCATTTAACAATAATATATGTTATAAAAGAAGATAAATGAAAGAATGAAAATCGAAATGAAAGAAAAGAAAAAAGAGATGAAATGAAATGATGGAAATATTTGAATGTAAGTAAGAATGGATGAGATGAGGGAAAGGAAGAAGAAGAAGAAGTAAAATTCACTGAGGTTAATTACTTATTTGAAAATGAGAAAAGATCTCTTCTCGTTGTCGCCTTCTTCTTCTTCTCGAAATTCTTATTAATAAACGAAGCATTGCATATACACAATACACTTCAATACATATTAAGCTGTTTGAGTAATGCTTAATTGGCATTACAATTCCCAATTTTCTAAGGCTTGATAAGTTAAATATAATTGTATATCGTTGAATAATAAGGTTGAACTACCTATAAATATTTATAATGAGCTAAGCTTAGCTTAGAAAAGTCTTGCTAAGAAAGATTGGCTAGCTTATTATTATTATTATTATTATTATTATTATTATTATTACTACTATTATCATTCTTATTAATACTAATAATAGTAATAATAATAATAATAATAATAATAATAATAATGATAATAATAATGATAATAAAAATGATAACAATAATATTGTTATTGTTATTATTATTATTATCATTATTATTTTTACTGTTATATTTAATTGGCTAATATAAAAGGAAAAATAATGGAAAATCAAGAAAGAGGGTAAAAAAAAAAGGTAGAAACGAATAAAAAATACAAAAAAAAAAATTATAAATAAAAATATCAAAAGAATTTTAGAATAAACGAATAGGAAAATTTTAAAAAATGAAAGAATTGGTATTTTATCTAAATAAATAATAAATAAAACAAGGAAATAAAAAAAAGGGGGTGATACTTTAAAAAAAATAAAATTTGGATTAAAATATCAAAAATTTCGGAGTAAATAATAAAAAAATTCTTTCATTATTTGCTTTGCATAAGATGATAACAATTATTAATAAAATAATAATTGGTTTGTTTAAATCAAATAGTAGTAACTTGTTTGAATAAAACAACAATAGTTAAAATGAGAATAATTATTATTTGATTTAAACAAATACCTTTGGAATAAACAAGCAAATTAAAAAAAAAAAAAAAAAGAAAGGACATGTCTCAAAGAAATTGATGAATTCAGAGAAGAAAAGAGATTACGGATTAGAAATTTTTCATGGAAATTTTAAAAAATTTAATATTTCACAAAAATGAATGAAAAAATAGAGGAGCAGAAAAAAAGTGCTGAAGGAAAGAAGCAAAAAGATGAGAGAAAAAATGACAAGGAAGAATATAAATTTAAAAAAAAATAGTTGCATTTAACGATGTGGTTAATTTATTCATTTCTTCGATTAATTATTTGCCCACCTGTTGATGTATTTTGAATGATTCGAGACGAAATCCTTTAAAAAATTTAACAAAAAGTCTTTTTTCTCCTATTATTATTATTATCATTTTAATTATTGCTACTACTATTATTTTTATTATCATCATCGTTATTGTTACTAATGCTACTATTATTAGTATTATTATTATTGCTATCATTATTATTATGATAATATTCTCATGATATGATAATAATAATAATAATAATAATAATAATAATAATAATAATAATAATAATAATAATAATAATAATAATAATAATAATAATAATAATAATAATTCTTCACAAATATTTCCCTAAATTCGGTTCAATTTTGAATAATATTTTTTTATATTTGTTTGAATACCTAATGTAATCCTTCTAACTAATTATTAAGCCAAGAACAAATACCTTTAACAATTTCATCAAAATACTGTTATGTTTGCTGCTTGTTAATAAGATTTATAAAAATATTTCTCATATTTTCATCAAATACATTAATCACCACAATAATTACATTACTAACAATAAGATTTTTTTTTCTCCTTTTTAGAACAAAAAAGAGGAAGTCCACTGATTGGATTAAAATTTAAATTTAAAAATTCAAAACAACGAAAAAATATGGCATTAAAGATTATAAGTCCATAGTGATAATAATCATAATGTTTTAAAATAGAAATTATTGACCAATTATTTTTAGGTTTTTTTTTTTTTACTTTAGAAACTCAAAGATGAATTAATTCCGTGTTTTTTTTTTAAACTTTTTATTTATTTATTCAACTGTTGACCTACAACAAATGAAAAAAAAAAAGTCTCCAGAAGTTTAGAAAAAGAAAGAAAAAATGAAATTTATTTTTTCTTTGGTAAAATGAAAGTTAGCAAATGGTTCTTTTACTTAATTATTAAACTTCAATCATTACATCTAAAATTTCATTAGTGCAAAATTTAACTTAAATATTTGCCTAAAAATTTCTACATTTCTAAATGACAGATAGTAGATAAACTGTAGAGGAAATGAAAAATTAGTTCAAGGATGGAATTGAGTAAATATCGAAATTTAGACCATTAAATTTTGAGTCGTATTCCTGAGAATAAACATACTCAAGATACTTTAGTATTACTGTCATCATCAACTACTACTATTTCTACAAACTATTATAACAATTCACTTAAGTTTTGAAGAACATCATCGGTAGAATATACATATTTGGTGTAAATTTCTCGGTCAAACAAACAACCAAAACAACCTTCAACTGTCAATGAATTCTATTTCGTTCATTATTCAATATTTAAAATTTGAAATTTAAATAAGAATTTCAAAAGAGAAAAGGAAGAAAATCATAATTTATGGGAACAGAATTGTAAGTTTCAAAATTTGAGAGAAAAAAATTAATAAATATGAAAAAAAAAAAAAGAAAATCCTTCTTTCATTAAATGTAGCAACAATTTTATAATTTGAAATGATTAAAATTATTCATGCATATTGTATTGATCATTATTGTTAAAAATCTTCTAAGGAATAATTTCTAAAAAATAGAAAAATAAAATAAAATAAAATGATAATTTGAAAAAATTACAAGATTCAAATAATAATTTAGGAGAAATTAAAAACTTATAAAACTCTTAAGATTTTTTTCTTTTGGTATTTTGCGTATAAATCTATGATAGAACAGAAATATAAAATTTGTTAATTTAAAGGAAATTTTTTTTTTATTTTTTTTAACAATAAGAAAATGCAAAAAAAAAAAGAAATTTTGAAAGAAAGTTTTGAGAGAGAGAGAAAGAGAAGAGGAGAGAGAGAGAATGTATGAAATGGAAGAAATTGTTGAAAAAAAAAAAAAGATGAAGAAATTTTCTTTTACTTTTTTTTAAAGTTTTGCAAAAATAGCTTCAATGCTTATATATCAAGAAAAGCGAGAGAGAGGTAGAGAGAAGGAAAAAAATAGGAAGACGATGAAATGGGGAGAGGAAAAAAGGAAAAAAGAAAAAAGGCGATTGGAAAATTTTTTTTTTTTTGGTAAGCAAAATTGACGACGCTATGGGATGAACCAAACATTGAGTTGTAGAATTGATGATATTTGAAATGAGATGAAAATGTTGAGAACTTTTCTTTTTTTTTTTCAAAATATGTCGGGGGAAATCTTGATGAAAGAGGTGGAAAAGGAGGATGAAGGCCAGGCGGGGGAGAAAGTTTAGAGGAAAGCAAAAATATATGAAATAAGGTTGGAAGTTTAGAAGAAGATGGCGTGGACAGGTGAAAAGAAAAGTGGTATTTATTCAATTTGATGATAGCTACCAAAAAAAAAAAAAAAAAGGAAAGAAAAGAAAAGAAAAGAAAAAAGATTGTATTATTATTAGCCAATAAGGGAAAATAATCTGAATGTGTGTGAAATTCAAATGGCTAATATTACTATCAATTTCCATTTTTTCGTTTCTTTTCTTTTCTTTTCTTTTTCATTCATACATTCGTCATCCATAATCTATACTATTCTTCTTTTTTTTTTTTTTTTTTTTTTTTTACAATAGAAATTTAAATTCTTTTACTTTATTTTATTAAACATTTTAGTATTTACTAATTAATTAATTCATTACTTAAAGCAAGCAAGAATATTCAAAAAGTTTTTTCGATCTTTATATTTTCAACAATTCATTTCCTTATGATAATATATTGTTGCTGTTAATGGATGAGTATTAATATTATTTATTTATTTTTTTGCAACGAAAATTTAGATTGCTTCATTTTATTTTATTAAATGTTCTAGTAATTATTAATTAGTTAGTTGACTAGTTAATGTAAGCAAGAGTTATTTAGGTAGTTTTTTGTCATATTTATGTTCTCAATTATGCATTTCCTATTTTTTCTTAAGGATAATATTGTTGTTGTTTTCATTGTTAAGGGATAGATGGATGAAAGGATGGATATGAATGGATGGAATGAATCGAAGCATTAAAAATGGAAAATAAGCTATAAATTTACAATTTCTGAAATGTAACAAAGCAAAAATTCTAAAATATAGCAGATTATTACATACGAATTAGCAGGAGGGAATTGAGAGTTATATGGGTAAGATAAAAGCAGGAAAGTGATTAAATTTTGCATAATTTGGGTAAAATAAAATCATAAATGAATGTCAACAGGTAAAATGATAAATAGATAAAAAAGCACTATGATTCCGCAAATCATTTCAGGATCTTCAAGTAATAACAATTATTATTTCATCATCAATAGATAGTAGAAATAAAAAGTGGAAATATATTCATATATCTATTATTATCATTACTGTTATTATACTCGTATTCTTATCGTCATTATTATTGCTATTATTATCAATATTATCATGAATATGATATTTTCTGATACAAACGACAGTATCCTTATAATTTAGATAGTTTAATGAAATTGAATTTGTTACGGATAAAATTTTCTTTGTGCTATTTTGATGATTTCAGAAGCTCCACTAATTTACTATTTAAATATCATCATACATAGATTTGCAGGCTTCGAAAATTATATCTATAGCATAACCTATCAAATAAATAATTTTGAAGCAATTTCAACGATTTGAAAAAAAAAAAAAAGGTATAATAACTTCTATCTATTGATTCAATTCAAAATAACGATTGATTATTTGACAAAGAGGATGAAATTTTGCCAAAATAATTTAAACACAATCAACATAATCGTTATCGGTTTTGAGTACTTCTACTTATTTATTTCATTCACTTTTTTATCTTAAATTCTATTGTGATACAAAAAAATGAAAAATAAAAATAAATAAGTAGATAAACTTCTTCTTTCTTCTTTTTCTCATTAATTATTTGATTTTTTTAACTTTTGAAGTTTTCGAAAATTTTATTCAAAAATGATTAAACGAAAGGAGAAAAAAGTTAAAACTTATAATTATTTGACAAATAACAAACTAATGAACTATTTATTTATCAGTTATTTGAATAAACAAGTAATTAAGTAAGTAAATGAAGTAAGTAAGCAAAATTTTGAAAAGAAAATTGTTGACTTTTAGATTGCTGAATGCATCATCTTGCAAAATGGCATGTTTATGCTAATCTATTTATCGCAAATTATATTCTTTTTCTTCTGCATTTTAAATACTTCTCAATTACTATTCATTTCTTATCTTCTCTTTTTTTTTCTTTATTTTTTTTTCTCTCTCTCTCTTTCTCTTTAAATAATCAAATTTCTTGATTCAAAAAGTCGTCGTGAAAATTTAACAAATTAACTTGACTAATCAATTAATTGATCTTTTGGTTAAAAATTGACTATTTAGTAATTCCGATAAAAAAAAAAAAAAAAAAAAAATATATATATATATATTTGTAAAGGAATGATTGTAATCCTTTCCATTTGTTATCAGTTAATTAATCCATTCATTAAATTAATTATTCAGAAATTCCAATAATAAATAATAATAACACCAATAATAATGATATATAAAACAATACTTTTCCATTTTTAATCAATTAATTAATCTATTCATTAAATTAATTATTCTTTTAAAAATTGATTGTTCAATAATTTCAATAATAAATGAATGGCAATAAAATATCTAAAGAAAAAATGGTTGATAATCATTTCCCATTCGTATTTATCAGTTATTATTGAAATTGAAAATTAAGAATCAAACGACAATATCATTAGATATTCATTCATTAAATTAATTACTTTCATCCGAAAAAGAAACTCTTTGTCATCATCTTTCAAGCATTGCTCCCCCGCCTCTATCCAACTACTCCTTCATCGTCGTTACGCGGAAGGAATAATCCCTGGATAATTGCAAATTAAATTTGCATTGATCTTGGAAAGCTTCTTCAAATAAGCCAATTGAAATGAATGATAAAATTCCTTTTTATCCAAATATTTAACAATATTACATAAACATATACATATATATATATATTTTTTTTAACTGAAATGCAAAAATTAGCAGCACAAGCATGCAGATATGCATCTGCATGCAGGTATGCATGCAAAATATTATCTACATTTTTATAGTTCTAAAAAAATTAAATTTTACTCGCTGTTATCATAAGAGAGTAACGTATCATTTAGTTATATTGCATTTGATTGGATTATCATTATTATTATTATTATTGGATTTTACCGTACAAAAAAAAAAAAAAAAAAAAAAAGTAAAACATAATTACTTAAATTTTAATCATGATTTCATAATATGATAAATATATATTTAGAGGAAGCATAAAAATGAAATATTAGTAATTAAAATAACATAGTTCAAGTAGGAAAAATTTATATCATTATGATGTATTTATATAGTGAATTTTTTGATATCCAGTAAAATTAATTTAAATTGTGTGTAAAATAAATAAGTATTAAGAATTTGTAGGAATAAAATTGTGAAATTAAGTAAAGCAAATGAATATAAAATCCGAAATTAAAAAATGAGCAAAATCAAGAAATAAAAGTAAATTAAATTAGGAAAAACTATCTCACTGTTAGCTATCATCTATTAAGGGAATAAATGGAATAATTTATTTGCATAATCAAACTAATAATTAAGAACATATTTTATTTCTTATATTTTCTCTTTTTTTGTATGAATAAAATCCAAAAAAAAAAAAAATGAATAGCAGATTTTAAAAAGTATAAATGAATGCATTTAATTTATTGATATCAAAAATACATGTCATATTATTTGAGTATTCAAACTTTTGAAGCGGAAAAAATAATCATTTAAGCTATTATATTCATGCAATTTAATCAATTAATTAATTGATTTTGATCGATATTCCAGCTGAATTACAAATCAGCTATTTTAGATATAATTTTAGGTCAATGAACAATATAATTTTTAACTTGATAACAATTTTATTCAAATATTTAAACTTTCTAATCGGTGAAAAATCATCAAATTACTATATTCATATTATTTAGTTATATTAATTAATTAGTTAGTCAATGTCAATTAGACTAAAAACTTAATTATTTTAAAAAAATTAAATTTCAGCATTAATGAATAATATAACTTTTAATTTCCATCTAAACAATAGATAAATGGAATTGTCAAAAAAAAAAAAAAAAAAAAAAAAAAAAAACTGAAATGAGTAATTAATGTTCTAAAAATATTAATTACTCATTTCACTTAATTACTAATGAATGATATCCTTTCTTCTTCCTTTTTTTTTATTTAAAATTCTCTTAATGATTTAATACTTTGGTGAGAAAAAAAAAAAAAAAAAAGATGATCCATTTTTTTTTTTTTCATTTATGATCATTTACGATCCATTCATTCGTTCATTCATTCATTCATTCATTCATTCATTCATTCAGTCATTCATTCAGTCATTCATTCTTTTCTTTCAAACAAAACTAATAATGAATGGCATAAAATCTTTGAGGCAAGCGATAATAATAGTAATACTTAACGATTATGCTTCAATGAACATATACACTTAAGGTGAACTAATCCGAACACGTGTCTTACCTATTACAATCCCTAAATTACTTCCAAATAATGATGATGACCTTAGTATGACCTTTCAAACTTTCCTCTCATCAAAAAACTTTAGAACAAAAGGAAAAAAAAAAGAAAAGCCGGCAAGACATAAAAAAAAAAAAAAAAAAAGGAAAAAGGGGAAATGCTAAAGAATTGGGTTAAATAGGGAAGTTTTTTTTTTTTTTGAAATGAAATTCGCAAATAATTGAATAAATAATTTACAAGTAATTACAAATAAATCAAATAAAGTTATAGTTTAAATACAAAATTAATTTTCTATTTTTTTGTTAATTTAAATGCAAAATTTGAAATAAATATTATGCAGCTAATAAAAATGAAATTATTTTCTATTATTTAACAATCATTTGTTGTGGAATTATCATTTCGTTAATCCTAAAAATTAATTCCTAGTTTCATTTTTTAAATTTTGAAATATTAAATTAATCAGTTATGATAATTAACACTACAAAATGTTCATGTAGAACCGAAAAAATGGCGATTTCTTGTTAAAAATATATTAAATAATTTAATGTTTTATTCTAATTACACCTCAAATACCGCTTGTACAGTTTACTTATTTTTTTTATTTTTTATTTTTTGGTAATTGATAGTTATTAAATTTTTGTTTTTGAATGGATGAAAAAGGTATTCTACAATGATAATGATTGAAATTAAAATAAGCAATTTGAAATAAATCAATAATTAATGAGAAAATGACTTAATTTTAATCAAATATAATGACTTGCTTCTCACACTTCTCTCATTTCTCATTTATTTTAAACAATAAATACATAGGCAATTAAATAAATAAATAGTTCATTATTAATAAAATGTAACTAATTTTTCTCTCTTATATTAACTACCACTCTTCTTTCTTAATAATCCTAAAGATTAAATAAATGAATAAAACAAAATAAATAGAAAGAATAAAAGATATAGTTTAAAAAAAAAAGAAAAAAATAAGAATTTTTAAATTCAAATTTAAAATATTCTTTAAATTTATCATTTGAAAATAGATTCTGATGATGATAGATATATTATTTATGATCATTTCATATGAAAATGATCCAATCTCATATCAAGAAAATAATTTATATTCAAGATTCACTATGATTATCTAAAGTTATCGCTTAAGGCAATACAAGTTTGTATTATTACAATTTTCCGACCTTATATAACAATTTTTGAAAAAATTTACTGTATGGAACAATCATTTTTTTTTTTTCCATATATAAAATATTTCAAAATTACAGAAATTTCAGCACTCGATCGATAATTTGTATGATATATTATTAGAACGCAAGCAAGTAATACTCCAACAATCCTGTTTTTTAACCATTTTGAAATTGAAGAAATTATAATTTACGAATCGAATTAATAATTTATATCATATAATACATAAATATAAAACCAGGCAAATTAAGAAATAGATAACAAACTTTCAGCTTTTCCTTTCTTTTTTTAAATTATTGATTCAATATAAAATTTTATGTTTGACAATAGCTTGCTTCCTTGGCAAATTTCTCTCAATATTTTGTAAATTCTTGACGAGATTTAATTCTTCCAATAATACTTCCGGAAATTTTTCACCGCTTAATTCATAAAACTTTGCATTTCCATCCAAATTATCATCCGATTTACATTTTAAGCATCATTTCCATACTTTTCTAGTTTTCCATAAAATCTAACTGGTACAGTGAGAAGGAGTAACTTAAAAAGTGCACTTTATTTGCATTTTCGAAATTTTCAAACGAAAATATTATCAGCATCCATATAAAGCCTATAGTTGCAACATTTAGTCCAAATATTAAGAATAATTGTTGTTGTTGTTGTTATTGTTGTACATATTTTTTCAACCATTTTATGAGAAAACATTTTATAATTCCATTTAAAAAAAAAAAAAAATGAAAAAAATAAACGAGAAAACCATTTTGTATGAACAAAAATTCATTTTGTTTTTAGAGACAACATATAGTTTTAACAAGTATAAGAATGACATATTGAAAGAGAAAGAAAAACACTTGAAAAGTATGAAACAGGTAAGTATTAAAAAGAAACAAAAAGATGAAAGATAAAGCAAAATAGAAATATTTTGATTTTTTAAGAATAAAAAGCCAACAGATAAACACAGAAGAGCTTCAGAATTTAAAAAAAAAAAAAATAGTATTCAAGTAATGATATATTGATAAATTTTTCCTATCTTTTTTTTCTCGTCATAAAAACAAGTATAATTGGTAAAATAAAAAAAATTCCCTTTTTTCGCACAAACAAACTTTTGAGATATTTTCGAGAAAACTTCTTGACAAGTTTATAACTAAAATATCAATTAATTTTATATGACAGAAAATTCTGAAATATAAAATGTACTGAAAAATCTTCGTCAATTTTGCAATTAGCAATTCCTTTTAGTTTTTTGTTTTATCACACTTTCTGCAAGAGTGCTAAATAATAACTCACATGCATATACACACTAGTAGCGTGTATTATTTGACCGATATCACAGTATAACCCAAATGAAAAAATTAAAAAAAAAAAATACAAAATGAAAATGAAGAGAATGATGAAAAGGAAAAAAGAGAACAAATTTCATTGGACAGAAGAAACAAAGAAAAAAGTAATTAGTAATAGTGTTGATGATAAACATAGTATTAATAATCGTCAAAATATTATCGAATATTTGAAAAAACGTCGAAATTTGTACAAAACCAGGTATTCCAAAAAACATTGTAAAGGAAGCAATTTGAAAAATAACTCAAATTTACAATTTAAAGACACGAAATTAATTAATCATGCACATTAATCAATCAATGAATTCATCAGCTAATCGTTAAAACGAATTGACAAAGCAACTTGAGGAGAAAAAAAAAAAAAAAAAACAATCAAAATTGCCCATTTATTTATTCCCTATATCTTTCATGCTGAAAATCATAATCGCTATAATATTTTCTACCAACTGAACTATTATTAATGAAAAAGTAAATAAATAAATAAGAATTGTCCATAATGAAAATCTTTCCACTTTATAATCTAAATATTTCCTCAACTTATTACTGATTACAAACTATGACCCTATCAATTTTCATATGAAATCAGGAATAAAACTCAAGTACATATATCATAAAAATATTTTAGTATTGAGGTGTTAAAAGTCATTTAATGAAAGCATCACTTCTTTATAACATAGAATTTTCAATAATAAAAATAATGAACCCATCCTAATCCATCCTTTTCATTTCTGAGCCATGTATAATAGTAACAATCTATTCCTTTTTGCCGTCTCATCATTAATTCTTGAAATATATCCGACAATATCTTTTTGTCTCAGAAACTTCAAACTCCAAATAATATCGAAAAACTTGAAATGATGCTTCCATTATCAAACCGGCTTCTCTTCCTTTGAAAAAAAAAAAATGAAGTATTTGAATTAAATCCGAATAAAAAAGAGTACATACATAAACATAAACACACACACACACATACACACACAATTACACGTACATACGTATACACACGTGTACACACACTCGCATATAAACATGTCCATCTGTATAAATAAAATGGAGGCAGCCACAAAATATGAAGAATATACGAAATTATTAGGAAATAAAAACAAAGAAAATTATAGTAAAACGTAAAACAAAGAGCTAAAAAAAATTGTACATATATATACTGACAATAATATTTAAAACATTCTTTCGCGTACGAATATTAGACGCGACGTACGCCAATGCTCTTTATATACATATAAAAGCACATATTGAACATTGACTTCATTCTTTTTTCCAATGCATCTTCATATTAAATGCTAGCATTTTCTTCACCTGTTAGTGTACCTCTAAGTTAAATTAATAGCAGCAAATCATAGTAATAATGATGACAGTGATCATAATTGTAGTAATAACAATAGTTTACTAATCAGAAAAAAAGAAAAAAAAAATGACATCTCCATAGACAGTAACCATTGACAACAACATTAGAAAAATTTTTTTCTTCTTTAGGCACCAAACGATAATAAAATACAAGTATAATTTGTTCAAAATTATGCGCGAGCTAATTTTTCTTCATATTACCCGTAGATTTGCTACCCATCATCATTTAATATCAGCAGCCGCGAACTATTGTATTTCCTAGCAAAATTGATCAAATACCTCAAAAATTGTACTACTTTATCAACATAGATTTCTGCGAATTTTTTCTTTCCTCTCCATCTCTCTCTCCCTTTCTTTTTCCTGTATCTCTATGCAACTATACAAAAATTGGAAGCCTAAATAAAAGGAAAAAAAAAAATTATAAAAGGAAAAAGTACAATTTAGGATAGGATAGATAGGGCATGCTTTCAGAATGATTTATTTTGAACTATATTCAGTTTTGAAAATTTTACCGTAAAATTTGTCAGATAAAATTGTTAAAAGAGAATAAGAATAAAGATTAAACAAAAGGATTAATTGTAGTAACAGTAAATATAATCTCAGATCATTAGATTGACATTCCTTTCAATGCGTGAAACATGTAAGAATGTGGCCTGCACGGGCATAATAAATTATACATATCAGTAAGACAAATAAAACAACAACCAACAATTATAAGAGCTAAACAACAAAATGAGCCGTTATCGAAAAACGATCACCCGCTTTGGCAGCACTATGTGTCAAAGAAACAAAGAAAACAAAGTAGCAAACAAGGGAGTAATCCAACAGACAAACACGTACATCAACACACCGTCAACAACTACGCATGCTCAATTTAATAGATCCAGAAACTCACTTGCCCGAAATATCGGAAATTTGAAAGTTTTAAATTGAACAGAGTACTAAAACAAATAACTCTTACCTTCCCTTTCCTTGTAACTTCCCAAATCAAAGAATTCTGGAAACATTTTAAACTTGAGTGCATTATTTGTTCCCCTAACCAACAAAACAACAAGAAAAAAAAAAAAAGAAAACGATAGTTGCATTGTGTTATCTGTATGGTTGCTGATCTTGATTAACTGCTCCTTGTTGCATTTGCTGTACACCAGGCTGCGTGGCACCAGGTTGCATCATTGGTGATTGCGTAACATTGCTCACGGATGGTGAACGTCCAATAGGTGGCGAACGAACCTGAAATATTATCTTCAAGTTACATGCATGTGAATTTGCATAAATGAATCTTCTAGCTTAATTTCGAGTTAGTTTAAACTTTTTTTTTAATTCTAAAAAGATCACATGATGAAAAAGATCTGTTATATACATTTAAAATCTGAAAATACAGTTAGAAATTTGTAGAGTTCAAACACTAAAATATATTAAAAATGCAGCTACTTTTCCTTCCAATCCATCAAAAAAAATATATATATATATATATATATAACCACCCTGGACCACCCTATATATATATATATATATATATATAACCACCCTATATATATATATATATATAACTACTGAAAATTGTTTCCCTACCACTTTATCCTGTATCAGAAACCTAGAGAAACTATATCATGAAAGATGTTAATGAATCGACCACCTGACTGAACTGAGACTGCATAGCTGGACTCACAGGTTGTGGATTCCTCTGAAATTGTTGCTGCCATTGCGGTTGTGTCATTGCCGTACCGGCCATTTGACCCTGTGAACTCATCGATGCATACTGACCACCGGGTCCGCGAGGTTGCTGCTGGCCACTTTGTGATACTTGCGGCTGCTGCTGTTGGTAATACTGTTGTTGTGATACAGTACCTTGTTGCCACTGCCCACCTTGTTGAGTTACCATCTAAAGATAATACGGAACAGTGAGCGAGCAATAGCACAAAATTAATCAAACATATAGATATGGATTTTACAGCTCATTTCCTTAACAGTTCAATATATACGTCCGATTGCATCATAAAAGGGGCATAAATCAGGAAAATTTTTTTCTTGAGTAATCTGAGGCAGTTAACACGCTAGTACTTTTCCCAATCCTATCATTCTTCCGCATAATGAGTGAAATTCGAAAAATTACTTGAGATTGCCTTATCATTCCTTGTTGTTGTTGCTGCTGCTGTTGTTGCTGTTGTATGGCACTAAGCTGTTGCTGATTTAAGTTTTGTGGGATCTGAAAATTGAATCATTAATGTTTATTTATCCTACAGAAAGCAAGAGAGGAAAAATCTTCTTTAATGTTATTAAAAAACAAAAACAACTATTCTATTTTTTTAGGATCACAAGGAATTATGCCAGTTATTTGAAAATTCTGGAACTCACATCTCCACCACTCCTTTCATTATTCGTCATTTTGATAAAAGCGGCAAAAAGATGAGGCATTTTCTTTAGATCACTCAATACTTTATCTTTATCTTCTGCTCGTTCTGCATTTTTAAACCTCGTTAATATTGCTTGTACCTGAGGATCCTGTTGTAACGCAGTACGATCGATCGGCTGTCCAGTATAGACTTTGGCTGAAAATAATAATAGCAATTCAATATATAATATTTTTAAAATATTCTGAAAATTCTGAATTTCTTGAAGCAAACATGATCAAAATTCAAGAAAAATGATATACGGGTAAGAATTCCAAAATAGATTACCTCGTAAATTCTGCATTCCTTGTTGCATAATTGGTTGTGATTGCGAACTTTGTGGCATGGACTGTCCAAGCATCATTGGCTGGCCAGCATTGCCTCCATAGTTAGAAGATGGTCCTGTTGTTCCCGACATACCATAAGCGTTTTGCTGTGTAGCACCACGTCCATATGGTGGAGGATTCATCGGTTGTTGTGCATGTTGCATTTGTCCAACCATTCCGGGCCTTTGTATTCCACCCATTTGTGATGTCTAGAGCAAAAAAAAAAAAAAAAACTAATTACTTTATTGAAGTCACTATAATAGCTACTACGACTTTTCTTAAACTGTTCAGCAAAGTTATTCATCGGCATTCTCCTGTTATATATATTTGGTCTTTGAGATATTCTGAAAAAAAAAAAAAAAAAAAAAACACTATAATCAAACCATATTCATGCGTACGCCTTGTTGATGTGGAGCTTGTTGTTGCTGAACTTGTGATATCGCATGGCCTTGTTGTATTGTTGTTGGTACACCCATCATATGTATTTGTGAACTGCCCTGTACAGCACCACCTGCAATAAATAATATAATAAAATTAACCAATAAAATGCAAGCATTTGCTCCAACATAAATGCGATAACATAATATAACAACTTAATATTGACTGGCACCGCTGTTATCTTTATATTAGCTTACTGATACACTTAATCCAAACCTTTACCAAATCTGAAAGCTCCATCAATAATATTAATAAAGAATGATGCAGTTCAAAATACCGATTGATAATTATCGCATCAATGCGTTTAGCTGCATGTTAGAGATAAGGAAGCTTTAATGCACTATTATGATAAATACGATTTGATACAAAAATGGACTTGTTACAAATCCAACCGAGTTGCTAGTAAATCATTAGTAGTCAGTAAAATCATTAATCATTAGTAAAAATCTTTCCATAGTGAGATGAAAAAGTGCGTTTAAAAACGCACTAGGATTATCTATGATGTTTCTTTGAGCATGTAAACTATTATACTAATTTACTTACAAAATATTATCAACAAGTAAGAAATGGCAGTGACTAACTTAAATCAAATTTAATTCTAATAACTTTCTCATGATCAATTCTAACCTTTTCCATGCGCCTGGTACTGATGTGATTGTAGCTGCTGCATTTGCGCCATTTGCTGCTGGCCAGATGGCATTACGCCCTGCGGTTGTCCCATTTGTACATGGTGCATATGTGTCATACTGGTACCTTGATAACTTTGCATTGGTCCAGCACCATGATGAGTCGTCACTGTTTGGGATATATTCAATGCACCAGCTGGCCCTAAAATATGCCTACCTTAAAATCCTACTGATTTTGGAAAACCACAATTTTTCCTTTCCCTATTGTTTGTTTTCTCCCATCTATAGTTGAAATCCATCAAAAATCTCCGGAGCACAGGAATTCAAAAGACGAAATATACAGAATTATAAAGGATACATATCACAAAACTTTTCGTAAACTAATAGCATTGATAAAGCAAATTTAGAATAAGTTATTTAGCAACTCTGCAAAACATCCAAAATATAAGCGAATCAAAATAATGGACGAACAAGATAACAACAAAGTCATACTATCCTTTAAATTGATTCTCAGAGTCTCGAAAATTACCAAATAAGCTTCAAAATTAACCGCTAGATTGCGAGGGGCCTGGTGTATTAGTTCCACCATAACCACTAGAGAGCATATCCATACGTCGACGCATCATCATGTCAGCACGACGATTCTGTGACCTTCGTTGCTCTTGTAGTTTCTGGCGAATATTCAAGCAAAATGGAACCTAAAGAAACAAATTAAAAATTCTAACTTCATCTAAAAACTAAAAAAAAGTGGATAAACACACGTAAAGACATCCTAAAAACTTCTTTGCATGAAAATTATTTTCAAAAAGTCCCGAAATATGCATATTTGTCAGATGTTTGAAACGATATATTGAAATTACCTGGCATGAAGTCCCGTTGCAATGCTTGGCATGATAGCAGCACAGAGCAATGAGTTGTTTGCAAATAGCACAATTTGCATTTTGACGCTTTTTACAACCTTTAGTGTGTTGCACAACACGCTTCATTTTGTGACATGTTGAACGGCGACAGTTTGCATCGCGACACTGACATGCATGTACCAATGATTGAATGCAGCGCTGAAATATAATTTGGTAGTAATAATGGATACGAAATTTTGTAAAACTTAAAAGTTATGAAAGAATCCCACAATTTGAATCGCATATTCGAAATTCCGAAAAATTGCACTTCGTTATAAAAAACTGAAGATTATATTACCTGAATGCTTTCAGTCCGTGAATTGCTTGCATCATGCTTATCCTCTACTTCCACCAGCGTACTAACCTTCTCCAGCTTATGTGGATGTGACATTGTTTCATAGCATTTATTACAAAGATCGAAATCCTGAAAAAAAAAAAGCTATAAAGCAATGAAACGGACAAAATAATGTTTCTAAAACATAATTTTCGATATTGACATTTAAAAAAATCCTTCTTTTTCCTAAAAAATATAAAAGCTTCAAAGCTTACTTCACAAGTTGTACAATGCCAAATAGCTGTTCCCTGGCAACTATTGCATGTGTACGAAAGTCCTTCGCTTTTCTCCTGATTGTGTAATGCATGACAAAAGCATATTGTGGAATATTTGGCGCGTCGTAATGAAGAAAATTCCCAGTGTTCATCACGAGCGCGTGTTAAGAATGTATCTCTTCCATCCATAAGATCGCTTGCTATTAATGGATCGGGATCCTAAAAATCGCCTGACGCATGCCATTTTTGAAATTGTTAAAAAATGAATGAAAATTGTTATGACCAGCATCACTGACTGGATTGTCTTTTGAGGAGTTTTTAATGAATTATCCAATACATATACACATTAATCCCCTATTCTCGATGCTTATTGTAGATTAATTTGTTATGTATCTGCGACTAATTATGGCCAAGAAAAAAAAAAAGAAAAAATTGAGGTCAGCAACATTTTCTCCATTTTCTTTTCTATTTCATTACTATATTAATAATATAATAGTAACAATACTATCATTTATTAAATTCTTTCAGCCAATCTGTCAAAAAAATTGTTTGACTTTATCCAAAATCTTTCTGCTGTAACGATGGTTTCTTTTATCCTGGTCAAATAATCAATTTATCAGTATAACATACCTTAATTTCATTGTTTTGTGCTGACAATTCCGACTGCGGGCTCATAAGTCGAATAGTAAAGAAGACCTCTTTGTGTTTCTCGAAGTTTATGTATAATTTATCAGTAACTTCATTGCCCGTTTGTGAACAAACTTTTTTCTTATTTTTCGAGTTACCCTTTTTCAAATTATTCTTCTTTTTGCTGGAATAAAGAATTTCGTTTTTGAAATATTGAAATAATCAAATTCCTAGATTTCGTCAATGAAAAAAATCATGGAAATATTTTTCTCCCACTGCCACACAGATGTCTTCCTATAAATTATGCTTTCATCACTTCTTGCATAGAAGCTTAATTATTAACAAAAAGATTTAGACTGAATTATTTATATGTCTAAATGCTCATATATTTACAACAGAACGACAATTGTCACCTGTTCTTTTTACTTTTTCCATTATCACCATCATGGAACATATCATCACCATCTTCATCTTCGGCATTTTGTTGTTCTTGGCGTGCCGCTTCCTCTTGGCGCTTTCGTTCCTGTTCTTCATTTTGTGCTTCACGAATGCAATCTTCGATTACATTGGGCCAAAAATCTCCTTCGAAATAAGATAGTTCCATCGGAGTCAGCAAATTCTCATCCCGTGCCTATATTAGAAGAAAAAATACTTTCAAAGATCCAAAATGGTTCCTAAATAACTTAAATCTTACTAATATTCTAAAATAAACTCTCAAAATTTTCGAATAAAACCGTGCAAATTAATATACGACCTTCCCAACCAAGTGGAAAGAAAGAAAAAAGGATAAGCAGACTAACTTAAAGTCCTCAGCTGAATAATGGTAATTAACTAATATTAAAAAGCACATACACATTAAAATGAAAAAGTATGTTTTTTGCTATAGTACAATTTTTACAATTTCAACTGAAAAATTTACAAATCAAGCTCAAATACTTACTTGCTTGTAAATATCCTTGTAATCAAAAACTGTATGCTCGCCAACACCTTTATCAAGCATTTTTTTGTACCAATCTTGAAGGCGTTTAGGCTTCGGTATTCGTTGTTCTGGTGGATGACAGTGGAAAATATAGTCATCACCCTCGGATGGTGGACATGCCCAAATGTGAGCCATCGTATAACCCAACATCATTGCATAATTTAGATAACCCAATAAAATTTCATGGTATACCTCCGTACGTAACTGTCGGGGTTGAAAGAAATGCACTGAATCCAAATAGGCTATATATACTCGTCTGGAAAGTGATGCAATGATGAAACATCAATGGCGAGCTATCATCTATCATCAAGCATAGTTAAAATATTTGGAAACTTATTTAGCAATTAGAAATCCTAAACAAATCAGAACAAGCATTCACTAAAGTCCCAAACTATCCAAAAAATTTAAAAATATGAATTAAAGATAAGGAAGAAAAGCCTCAACTATAGAAAAATGAAAGCATATCGGAATAATAATACCTTTTATTTGGAGGCGGACAATTACTTCCATATTCTTGTACATGCAAACCGAAAAAACAAACTTCCACATTATCAATGACTTCGAAAGCAAAAATTGCTTTTGTTCGATATGGGAATTTTTCGGGAAAACCAAGCGGTCCGTATCTGAAATTTTCGAACTTATCTTAAAAGATTCAATACATTTTCTTAAAAGTGCAGTACATTCTTTGGAAACTCAATAAGAACCATTACCTATTTTTGATTAAAGTGCAAATCGACTAAGTAGCTCCGATAATATTCTCTACTTGGCAAAATTTATAATGCCCACAAAATATCTTCTTACTTTTGTTTCATCAAAGGTTTCACTTCCACTTCTTTGTCAGCTGCACAAAGTACACGAATGATAACTTCATAATCTTTGCCAGCTGGATTATTCTTCATAAATTTATTGACACGTTCCTCGATAAATCGCGACAATTGGCAATGTGGTAATTTCTTGGCTGTAAAACGATTTTCCGCCGGTGTCAAACTTTTTTCGCGACGACATGTTGCGCAAATGAATCCTTCCGGAAAAACCTGGAACAAATGAGAATAATATGCGAGAAACTTAAACAATAATACTGGTCGTTCATTTGTTATTTGCTCTATTTCTTTTCTTAAATGCATTCCCTTTTATTAATAATGATCATTTAGTGACAAATATTTGCCATTTTACATATAACCATTATTTCATTTCCATATATTTAGTCTCCGTCGTATTCAAATCTTGAGAAATTCCATCATAATGCCCGAATACAACAAAATCCTACCATATGAAAAGTCATAAAAAACTATAATGCAGCGATAGTAAAAAATATGTCTGAATGGTCAGTATTAAAATTTATTCAAAATTGCTCTAAATTTTCAGTAAATCTTTCGTTTTAATTGTAAGACAAACCAGATAAGAGTATGATTAAGTGATATATGACTTACTTTCTTGTTGAAAAGTGCGCATACTCGATGCCATTTTCGGAAACATTTGATACATTTTTCAAACGGTTCGAAATCAATTTGATCATTCTTCATTTGTACAAATTTCGATTTTGGCACCATACTGCAAACAAAAATTTATTCACAGCGATTTTCATCGCTTCCAACATTTCCAAGAATGATTCATGCTTATAGGAAATTTTTGACTGAAAAATCTTTTCAATTCAAGTTACAGGAGAGGAATTATCGATTTCATAAATAATTAAACTTACTTAGATGTGTCATTTGGATTTTCACTCAAACTTATGCCACTTTCCGGCAAAGCTTCAAAACATTTTGTGCAGTATGTATAACGTTCAGAAACTGTTACACCATATTGGGTTGATCTGAAACATGTAAAAAATAATGATTAATCCTATCAAAATATTTTTCTGTCATCGTTTATTTGTTTACCTAATAATTTTATTAATTACAAATTTTATTGCGTTTATTTCATAAATTTCATCCCTACCACAAAAAAGGGAAAATCTCCATACATCATTAAAACTTTGGCATTGACGAACACTTGAAGAAATGAAGGTGAGATTCAACACACTGAATTAAAAAACTCAAAAATAATTTACGTTGTCTCATAAACATGATATGTCTGATCACGTGCAATAGTACACATTGATTGACCGTAACAAAATAATGCCAGTGGTGTGAATGATAATTTTTGGCCACAGCAATAACCCATCTTTTGCATTACTGGATTGATTTCCTCCACAAAAACTTCGCTCAACTGCAAATGGCCTTTGTTTTTTCGATTTTTTTTTTGTTTTTTCAGATTTAATTTCTTAAGTTTAAATTTTAAAACTGAAGAAATAAACTATAGAACTCATTTATTATAGATCAAAAAACTTTCATTTAATTGTTATAACAATGAATTGTTCCCGTAATCCACTTATTAATTGCCTCTACATATATTCCGCTAATTTTCGCAGATGAAGTATTCCTACTGCATAAATATTATGGCAATTTTAGTATCATATACTTATCTTTTTTTTTTTTTTTTTTTTTTTGATATTCTCTTAAAACTTTCTCTTCCTGGAAATTTTGTGGAAAAAATTACATAAAGTTAACCTTATTGCAATATTTGTAAACTTTCGAATTCTTCCGGTTATACAGCCAGGCATTATCGAACATTAGCCACATATCATCATTGAAGTCCCACGGATTCTTATACTCACCTGTATCCAGTTTCCGACTTACTGTTGACAGATCCATAGGTTTCTTGACAATATCGAAATAATCCTACAATTTTTGTCAGTTGAATCAATGACCAGTATTATTCCATAAGTTAATACAAATGAAAGATCGATTACCGGAATTCCAAGAATATCCGGATCAACAGGAATTCTGAACGGTATTGATTCTTCCATACTAAGAAGCTTATCCACAACTGGTTTCAAATTGTTTCGTAATTCATTGGCGTCAAATACCTGAACTTATTCAAATTTGCGAAATTCATGAGAAGTCCTTTCGGGTATATAAAAGTTTGATTTATTTCTTTAAAATACTATGAATATGTATCAATTTCCATATAAACGGTTACTTTATCAGGTAATTCTTTTCTTTCTTCAACTTTTGTTTCGCCTTTACCATCAACTTTGACAGCTTTCATTTCCGTTTTAACTGCACCAATGGATGTCTTAACTTTTTCTGCGTTTGATGTATTCGATGTCCCAGGTTTCGCTAAAAAAACGTTATTTACAGAATCTATTGTTATAAAAATCGATTTTTCTCACTTTAAATATTTTCTGAAAAATTCTGTGAAAATAATCTTGTCGAAAACCTACAACAACATCCAGAGGCATCTGCTGCACCTGATGACTCGGTTGTGACATCACCAGGCACTTCCATTTTTATCCCTGAAGTTACTAGCTGACCATTCGTCATTGCATTCCCACCTGTATGTTAAAAATTTTATTTTCGGGAACTAAAAAGAAAACAAAAATCCTAAATTCCTAAGATTATAACAGATCTGAAATTCTTTAAAGAAGAAAGAAACTTTGACTTACTTAGAGAGGTAGACAGTCCATTCATTTGTTGTGTGCTTCCACTAGTGTTTGGTTGGAATGATGGTGTTGTTCGGTTCGGTGGTCCGGGCATATCAAAGTCAACTAAAACGAAAATCAAATAAACATCTAACAGAATTAAATTTATTGTACTAATAAAATAGTCACTAATTTCAGTATTAGCATCTAATATGTTTGACAGTATAGGCTAGATCTATCTAATAGCGAACAATGTTAATTTCTCCAATAATATAATAATCCGCTTCTTAAAAATCTCAGTTTACTATATTTCATCTTCCTCTTTCTAATTCATTGTACTACGTAATGTAAAGGACGAACCACCTGGCTGGGGTGGTTGCATGCCAGCCACGGCACCAGCTTGTCCTTGTTCATGTAACCGCTTAATTTTCTTTTCTTGCAATTCCTTTTGAATCTTATAAATTTTTTCCGCAAGTAAATGATAATATTCTCCCTGAAAGAAGAAATTTTTTCCTCAGATGTACGAAAATATAACAAATGAATGTCGATTAAAAATTAACATCGGTTTGTAATCATAGCGGTTGAACATCATTCAAAAATCACAAATAATAAAACGTGTAAGATAAATCCCTTACAGTTAACAGTATTTTGAGTAAAACAATTAAAAATACTAAATGTTTCATGACTCAATTTTTCTGATTATTTAATTGCTTTTTATCGCATAAATTTTTTAATCCTTACGCGATCATTGGCTAATTCGAACATTTCTCTCTCAACTTTTCGAGCATAATTGACTAAATCTTTGATACGTTGATCGTGGATTGACGCCGGGTCAGGTGACGGAAATATCGCTTCCACAAGTTTTCGAACCAAATGATTTCTCAGATCCTCAGTTACTGCATTTTGCCATGGTTTCTTAACTACCGGTGCATCCGGAGGTGGTAAACCAATAATATCCTTGGAGGTAATGAAAATACCGGAACCTTTCCCTAATGACGGTACCAATTTATTCGGTGGATTCGGTGATCGAAACGGATCGCTGAAAAAAACATTTCATGAAGTAAGAAGATTTCATTGGTTAAACAACTTTTTGCATAATAGTATTATTTACAACAAAATTTTAAAATACCGAAACATTTCTGGAAAACTCACCTCGAGGAGTTGAAATCAATTAGAAAAGCGTTGATTGATGTAGGTCCAGATGAATCATATGCTGACATATTTTGTGAATTTGTATTTGATGGCAAAGCAGTACCATGACCAGGTTGCTGTTGTTGCTGCTGTGGTTGCTGCTGCTGTTGTGTACTGATTCGATTTGGCATACCAACATTATCAATGTCTGAAGCATTACCTGGACCACATGGAACTTGTTGTACAGATCCTGCTCCAGAGTTTCCAAAGGGTTCGGTACCTGAATAATTTTGGTGAATTTTAATAAATTAAATTTTTATAAAAAAGTTTTGCAGCAGGAAAGTTAACAGAAAACTTCAAATAATCGTATGGTTTTACTTCCACAGTATAATGAAATTATTTGACGAACGAAGTCTAGAATTTACCAGGAACAGCACGCCGGTCAACTGCCTGCGCTACATTTTGTCTGCTTTTTAATGGTGTGCATACTGGACAATCGTCACGTACGCAGTTCTTCCAATGAGAAATAATTTGCCGTGAAGACGGACAATGAGGATCTATAAGCATTTCGAGTCATTGTGAATGCAAGAAAAAATCATTCAACTATATTCCGATACAAACTCTATGTTTCCATTCCTTATTTTGCAAATAGTCTTTTTTTTACTTCCAATTTAAACAAACTACTCCGATATACAACATACCGCAGTATTTCGCTAGTGCATGTTTTACAAGGATATGGTTCTTCATTTAGTAGAAGCTAAGGCTTCAGTTCATTAACTGCTTATTTTAATTTGTTCCTCAAATTGTCGCTGGAACTTCCGTTTCATACTTGATATTAAAATTATTCATTCAGTCAACAATTTCGCATATCAAATAGGCGCTTTATTTGGAAGGAGTTAATAAATTATATATACGATAATTATTTAATTTCAGAATGCATACTTTGATGTCTCCTGTATTTAACACTAAATGAAAAGAAAATGAAAAAAACAAAAACATACAATTACAAGCGCTTCCACTATTACATGTCGTCATATGTTGTAATACACCTTTCATTGTTGAACAATGCTGCAAAGTACAAGTGTATCGTCCGTTTGCACCATCCTGAAATTAGCATAATTTTTCAATGATATATAATTCAAATAACTCAAAATGACATCAATATGAAGAAAATTAGCAATAATTCATATTTTATTTTTTTTTTCTACACTTTTTCATCTATTATAAACTATTCATCAAAAAAAAAAAATTAATTATATATATATATATATATATATATATATATATATATATATATATATATATATATATAATTATATATATATAATTATCTATTATATATATATATAATTATCTTCAACCTTTTAGGTTAAGTGATGGAAGTATTACGAGATTAGTGTTTTATATTTTGTTTTTTGCACTATATGGCTTTATGTCTTTACTAAATTTTAGTTTTTATCCATACAAGCTGAAATGCATTTATAGAACGTTAAAGACAGTGAGAACATCAATTTACCGGATTAGAGAATAATAAATAACTGTCTATATGAGGGTTTCTTTTGTCTTTTTTCTGAGCATTTAAACTTAGGTCTATATATGTATAAACCAATCCAAATTATTGAGAATCAAGATTTTTCTGGTGCAATAGTGTTTGAAAAAATAAAGATGAAAAAAGTTGATAAAATCTGTTTCTAATTGAAAAATCTTATCTATGAAAAAGTAAAGAATAAGAAAACACGTGCCGCAGATCGTTCCCGTTGTTGGCATTTGTGGGCATGCAAAAGTAATACCAACTGTAACTGAATAAGTTTTCTTCGTCCAGGATCTTGATTATTTCCTTGCGTACCGGTAGTTGGAAGCGTACTGCTTATTGATGCTCCTTCTCGTGATGCATTGTTGTTCATGCCAGTAAACTGAAGTTTTTTTTTTTTTTTTTTCAACTTTTCAAGTAACTTCGTTTCTTTTTTTCTAATTATTCCATAATTAATTAAAATGAAAACATAAACAAAACGAAAATAATGTATCGCTGTTTTGTGCGCGCATTTTAAAGAATTTTCAAATTTTAAATATCAATTCGCAAAATATTTCGCTTGATGATGAATCCAGCAAAAAAGAAGGATAACTTTACTAAAGCAGACTGAAGAAGAAGGTCGTTTTGTTCAAAGCTTATTTCGATAATTTACAATCTGTGGAAAATGCTGTTAGATGTGATGCTTTTATCGACTCTCAAATTTCAAGTCATAATTTTCTTTAGCTTCTACTGAAGATTTGTCCGCGCTTGTAGAGAATATTTTTCCTTATTAGTGAATTTTACAAAAAGGAATGTATAAAAACAAGATTACTTGCTGTATTTGACCAGTGCCTGAAGTATTTGTTGGTGGCATTTGAGGTGGGGGCAAATTCGGTGGTATTCCAGATTTTGGACCAGACATAGGACCAGGAGTTCCTGTTACCGTTGACGCTGGTGTACTCATCTGCGGTGGCATTACATTTCCATGAGTTAATGATGATGATGGCGGCGGTGGTGGTGGTGGCTGCTGATTCGGTTGTTGTTGCGACGATATTGTTGAATGTTCCATCATGTGTGGTATCATCTGGGAAAAAAAAAAGTGATAAGGTTTTTAAAGCATTCTTCGCAACTTCTTAGGTCTGATACGTTAGCTTTAATTACTGAGCACCATATGCAACTATTTAATTGATGACTAATCTAAGATGATCTAATTTTCCGGAAAAAAAGAGCAAAACTAGACATAATTTTTCGAACCAATAAAATTCTTTATTTTCAAACTTACCGTACTACTTTGTTGAATTGCTTGTGGTGCAGCTGGTGCATTTGTATAAGGCATTGGTTGATTTCTAGCTACCATATGACTTTGTGATAATTGTGCATAATTTGGTGATGCCTTAAATCAATTAATTGAATAAACAGTCAAAAGCATTATCACAAAGAGCACATAAAATAATAAGAGCAGTTTTCTTCCGTTAGTTAAATAATTTCACTTTCCTTTACTTTGCAGAACAAAAATTTTGTAAATACTAACTCCAGTTTGCGTCGACGAAATACCGTAAGGATCGGACGCACGCTGAGGTGGTATAGCATAACCGCCTTGGTCATATGGTGGACCCTGTTGAACCATAACTGTTCTCATCATTTGTCCACCTCCTTGTTGCATTGTTATCATTCCTATAAATCATTCATGACATATTTTGATATTTCATGGATTTGTTTAATAATTCAGTAGGCAGTATAATGCATCTTTCATTTAACATTTCATGAAAAAAAGCATTTTCTTTTCTGACGCTTTCTTTCCTTGGATTTTAGCAAAGTAGTCAATGATAACCTTGATGAGCAGCTCTGATCCGTGGAGCCGAAGCTCCATTAAGCATTACGGGTGCATTGCCTCGTGCCAAACTCATAGGTTGTGGTGCTGCACTGCGTGTGGCAGCCGCATAAACCGCCCGAGAACCTGTATTTGCATATACTGGTCGAGAACCTGCAGGTGAATTTTTTGATTTCCATAGATTTTAGTGAACTATTAGAAAATCCTTCAAGTCCTAATAAAAAATTCTTTGCAACATTCTGCACAGTTTGAATATTCTGCTAACGCATAAATATTAATTATGAATAAACAAACCGGACTGCTGATAAGCATATGAAAGAGATTGTGGAGACTGCTGATTAGGTGGTGGCATCATTTGTGAGGCAACATAGCTGCCTTGCTGAGTCGGATGTCCTAACTGAGGTCCACCACCCTAAAAGGATTTAAATTTTGAAAAATAAAGTGCGGCAAAAATAGAAATAAAGGACTGGTTCAGAACATGCATCAAATTAATCTTTTACTTTCAGCACCTTATAAAACCATTAAAGTTACTGTATGCCCCATTTACTTTATATCCAGTAGAGGGTTTGATTTTGTCAAACGAAAGAAGCTTTAATAAAAAATGACATCCCAATTCACCAATAACTAGAAACTAATAAAGTTTTTAATTTATGTAATTATGAATTTTTTGAATTATACCGATTGCATAGTCATATCGGTGTGACCTGCAGGCCCGTATATTTGAGGCCCAGTAGCTCGCAATCCTCGTGGTCCAGCAGAAAGAGCTACATTCGGAGGACAATTTGCTGATGCCATCATCGTGGCACCACTTGTCACTGGACTCCTTAAATTATGTTTTTTTATCTCATGAAGTCAAATTTAATTTTATGGAAAAAATTTGAACAAAAACTTAAACTGTCATTTCGTAGCATTTAATAGAAAAATTAGTAAACCCCATTATTTAAAAATCTTTAAATCTCAAAAATTTCAATTTGAAATAAAATTCTAAACCAACCTTGTCTGATACTGAGTAGTATAAGGTGGCCGTGGACTACTTAACGTTTGATTATTTTGGTTGGATGGATTTAACAATAATTCTTGCAAAACACTGGGTTGTGATGGAGCATTTTGTTGTGACTGGGCATTATGTGTTTGTGCCGCTGCACCGGCTTGAGATTGCATCACTGATGCTGGTCCCATGTAATTCCCATGACTAATTGAGGATGGTTGACTTGTAGCGCCAGTGGAACCAACTGATGATGGTCCGGGTCCATTATTTGCCTGAAAGTTATTTCAATAACTGCATGGAAAATTTCCAATTTTTTATCTATACATTAGTTTACACAAGAATAAAAGAACAGAAAAACAAATCATTCAACTATTACAAGCAAATTAATCTTGCTCACAATAACTTGCAAATTTTTATCGTACATGATATCAGGTAGTTTTTTTCTGTACACATCAACAATTAAGCAATGGATTCAAAACGGAAATCATTTTATGTTAAGAAGCAAAAAGATTTTATAGGCTTCACGTGAAAGCAGCATCTGAAGATTGCAACTTTTAAAATCCTACCTATACCAAATTACTTAGTATCCTCTACGCAGATTTCGATCAAATTTGAAGGATAATGAGACTTCATTATTTTAGAATCAATAATAATGTATTGAATAAATATATATAACAACCAAAACACTTCACTTGGAAAATCGTTATTAAATTTAAATTTCAATAAAATTGACTACTAATGGGTTTAAATTGTTGAAAAAAACTGCTGATTAATTCGGAAAATTAAATCTTTTCCTTTCAAGCCATGCAATGCACCATTCTTGCATAGTGATCATTTTATCCTAATCAGATTAAACAAAGAATTCGTAAACCGCTAGCGAAGGACAGACAAATAAATGTATCGAGCGGCTAATTTACATAAATTTCAGTTAGTAAAATTGCACAGATCAACTTTAGAATTCCGAACATTTAATATTGCCGAAAAAGGATTTAACTAAAAAAATTCAGTAAAATGACAAGTTATCTCGAATTGACTTCAATCCAAGAAAATCTTTGAAATTTTAATTCAGCATTCTGAAATGCGGGAGAATTTCCTTTTTTTGAAAAAAAAAAAAAAAAACATACCGACATATGGACACTGGATGGTGTTTGCGACATTGTCTCCAGAATGGATGGCAATGGCTCTAATTTCTCCAGTTCACTCAACGGATCATCATCAAAGTCTGTAACACTTCGATTGAAATGATCTTCACTATATAGCAATGACTGATTTCAAAAATAAAATTTAATTATAAGATATCTGAATCAACAAGATTCAACAATAAGATAACTGACTCTAATGATATATAAGTTGAAAAATTTTACGATGCTGAAAAGCAATAATAAATCTCAAGATCGATGGCACAAATTGAAGTAAAAAATCGTATATTCTAGTAAAATCTAAAGAAAATAAAAAAATAAAAAAAATGAATGAAAGGACTCTCTAAAGTTTGTTGAATTTTTTCTTCTTCTGAGCAAATATAGAGTGATGAAACAAAAGTATACTACTGCTTTTAAATGTAACTTATAGGCGTAGCACTGCTTCGAAATGTAACCTTATTTTATTTAGGAAATACTTTTATTTTGGTAAAAAGTTTTCAGGAAAAAGGGAAAATGCAATTTCATATAAATTCCAAAATAACTACTGAAAATAGATTTCCAAAAATGTTGATCCATCTTTCGAAAGAGTTATAAAGCAAAAAACAAAAATTGAGATCAATTTAAATGTGATTAAAATCTAGTAATCAATAGTGAATAATAATCTTTATTACTGGACTTAGGCTGTATTATTATAGCCTCGATCAAAATCTATTACACAATTATCAACTAATCATTAGAATGAGCTAAGCAGATGTTTTCTTTGGATTAAAATCTTTTGCCTCCAACAGCAACTAGAATACAATTTCACAAGTTTAAATCGAGTAGAGATTTTACTAATCAATAATAACTAACCAGATGGTGATGAGAGCTTCGGCTTCTTTGACGATGGTTCATCAAGAACATCAGTCATTTTTACCAGCTTCGTTTGACTGAATGACACGATAAACTGAGTAAATTGAGTCTAATTTAAGATAGAAGATGACAATTCATCTGAGGCTAAGCCTCAATGGGCTAATTTGTACGGTTATCGCCAGCAGGATAACCTTCTTCTAGGAGCGAATTTCTCGGTACAATTTTATGCGTAAACGCGGAATAGGAATGAATAGATATGGTTAATAACGATAAAACTGCGTATAAAACTGCTGGATATTATTTTTTAATCGTTTCTTCATCCAGATTTGATTGATATGACGATGTGTCCAAAAATATAACTGGATTAACCACACCGATTACAGAACCAATTTCTGCCGAAAACGGTTTGTATCCTTTCAGTAACTAGAACAATCTAAAAAATTTGTGAAAAGTCGTAAATGAACTCCCTTTATATTTTAACAGATATTTAGAAATTTTCGCATAACGAAGTTTATCAAATTATCAATCTTAGTAATAGTTTTTTACCAATGAATTATAAACATAAGTAATCTTTGGAGTAATATGAAAACTTTCCGATCCTTCAAAGTCATTAATTTCAAAATTCCTATTGTTATACTCTCACCCTCTCAGTCTTCATTCTAAAATTATTCGTGTGCTACTGCAGTTTTTATCCGAAATCATTCAAACAGCTTTTCGATCTTCTTCATCCTAAGATTACCCATTTATTCGCTCGATCTTCATTTGAAATTCTTCACTATCTACGTAACAAGCATTACGAATACTAATGAATAGCAAAATCCTAAATTCAACGAACAAATATAGCATAACAAATGCCTTAAAAAACACATTATTCTCCTGATTAAATACCAACAAAAAAAAAAAAACCGAAAACAACTTTAAATAAACTTTCAACTCTGTAACTTCCAAAACAATGCCACTATTCCAGATATACAGTACATTAGGACCATTTTTCGAGAAAAGAAAAAAGAAAAACCAATACCATATTCTATCTATATAACTAAATGTTATCAACAACATAGAAATATGCCTACTGCGATTGAGCAACCACTCACTGAAACATTTCTAAAATAAAAAAAATAAAAACATTTTTCATCTGCATCAATCACATCAAGATTTTATTTCCACCATAAATATAACTAATTGCAGTAAACTAACCTCACTCATGTAGCATGCAAATAATCGAATCTTTTCTACAAAAATCATTTGATTTCAAAACACAAATACATTTCGGAATATTATGAGCTTCCATCACAACCAACAATCGATATATTTATTCGTACGGATAAGCATTCGCATATTTACTCGAATAACTTCCAAAAAAAAAAAAAAAAAAAAAAAAACTTCCAACATTCACGATCATTAATTGAAAACAAAAAGAATGAAAAAAAAAAAAAAAAAAACCTTGACGAAAGTCAAGTTGCAAACAGCTATTTTTCGAAATGTAATCATAAAAAGCAGTGACAAGTAACAATTCAAGTTATATTCCTATCATAAGTAATGTATAAACGCATCTTATATTCCTATTATAAGTACTATATAACTACAAGTATATGTGTTGCAGCAAGCTGTAAAATACATACTTATAAGTGCATATCAATGACATAAGGAAGGAAAAAAAATGGCAAGTCCAATGCATGCATGTTTTGCATTTGCGATTTCTTTTGGGCAGTATGCGACTACAAGGATGAAGAAAAAAACGCACGCGCATGAAGCATTCAATCGGAAAAATACGAAAGCCGCATAAAATAACATTGGTCAGCTGTCCACACATATATCCACATACACACACATACACATACATACATACACACACACACACGCACGCACACATACATGCATGCATGCATTCATGCATTCATGTATGTACAGAGATTAGACACAATTGTCATTCGTTGTTGCCATCCATCGGACATCGGCAAAGCGTCGTACTCTCAAAAGGTGAAAAGACGGACAAAACATTAGAGGAAGAGAAGGTAAAGGTTATCTTAGAGATCAGTCATAGTAATGAGGAGAGAACGAAAGATATTAAGAGATAAGGGTAATTAGAAGGTGAAAGTGAAAAAGGAGGAATAAAAAGGTATTCCATTGATACCATAGAGATGCATACGCGTTGCATACAGAAAAAGAGGCGTAAGAGGGATGTGAAAGAAAAGAAAAAGAGGAAGAAAAAGGTTGTCAAGACAGGTGAAAATAAAGGGAAAGAGAGAGAAAAAAAAGAGGGAAAGCTTTTGAGAGGAATCAAAACAAGTACATTAGCACTTCTTGACACAGAGAGAGAAAGAGGAACAAATGAGAGTGCAAAAAGATGTTGCAGGTCTGGGAGGAAGGGGAAGAGGACGGGTGATTTGCACGCGACGCGAATTTCTCTTGCCCATTGACGGTTTGAAACTTTCGATTGAACTGTGGTTAACTTGAGCAGAGTGAGTGACAGAGAGAGGAAGGCATATGAAGAAAAAGAAAGGTGCAAGAAAAGGAAAGGAAAAGGGAAAAGAATGTAAAAGGAGAAAGGGATGGGAGAAGGGAATAAAATGAGAAGTATCAGACGGGACAGCAAAAGTTATATATAGCAGAGAGTTAGTAGACAAAAAGTTGAAGAAAGGAAAAACAAGGGGCAGGAAAGGAGGGAGAGGGCAGAGAAGCGAAGAAAGACAGAGAAGCAGATAAATAAAAATCAAAATTTTGGACAAGTCCACACAAGTCTCCTACATTGTTGCCTTTGAACCTTTTCATTCCCGAACACCTCAAATTGTACCCATCCTAGTAGACAGACGGACAGACATGCAAGGAGAGCAGGAGGGAGAGAAGCAGGCAGAGAAAGAGAGAGAGCCGCAACGCGCTCCAATGAGAACTTTCCCGGCCTGCGCTATAGCCGAAGAAAAGTTGTGATAAGCACATCGGATCTTAGCACGAACAAATGGAAGAGTTGCGAGACGAGTATGCTGTATATTGCAGCGCTAACATTTAAATAATATTCATGAAAATGGATGATGCTTGAGCGGAAGACTTATAATTGTTGGATGGGGAAAATTGAGAGGAGTGGTCCGGAGGTGGTTGAGATGCTGTTTGATTGAAGAGGATCGAATCCGAAAAGAGCAATTTCTGAAGCTCCGGATATTTTTAATTGCCACGAACTACTGAAATTCATTCAAAAACTGCACAACTATTGAACATGCATTATCATTTGCAAGACCACCAATCATTCTTGCAGATTTTATATCAGCTTGTGATTCAAGTTTTAATAAAATTACAAGTAATCCATAATACACATTGATAATTTTTTTCGTATGCCAAAATCATTAAGAACTTGTTTCAATCAAGACAAATTTTTATTATTCTCCATTTAGTTGATTTCTCTACAATAAGGAAAGGAAATTATTACAGTTGAAAATATTTAATTTTATGTGAACTATAAACGACAAATAAGCGAAAATAATAGATACATAATTGTAATGCAAATAGGAAGATAAGAAGGATAATTCGACAAATGATTAGAATATTGTTTGGTTAAGAAGCATACGATTCCGAAATGAGCTATTTCAGAATGTTTTTGGATATGCATAATCCATATAAATAAAAATGTAAATGTTTCTTGTTATGGTTCACGGAATTTTACAAGTTCTCCAACAATTGTTCCCAAATTTTGGCACAACCTTATATTCGAATAGGCCTTTTCTATACGGACATACTTTTTTCAGGTGTCACGTTCGTGACAACTAAAAGTTAGGGAGAGAGCTGAATTTTTTGACTCCCTCCTGCACCAAGCCTTCATGAATGGACTGAATTATTTGACCCTGCTCCGCACCGCTCCTTCATGAGCGAACAGAATTTATTCACCGAGCCTATTTTCTTCCTGCAACGTTTCAACTTCTTCATCGGTTGAACTGAAATTTTCATACAGCAATGCATTCGAATAGGCGCATGTTTTTAAATAAATAAGCGAGTAGTTTGAGCGTTTGTTTTTTGCTTTGTGAGGGATGTAATTCGTTTATTTTTCAATTTGTGGGGAAGGTAGTTGCGTCGCACAAATTTCTGGTCATGATAATGTATAATGAAATGTTTCATCCAAGCAATTCATGGATTACTTCTCTGATTTCTAATATTAGATCGTAACTTGAATTGCCTCTTTGACATAAATTTTTTTCAATGATTTGAAATTTTGACACAACGTTGAATTAGAATAGGCGCATTGTTTTCGTGTAAATATACCTGCTTTTTTTTTTTCTCTCTGTCACATATGACAAATAAAAATAAATGAGCGGATGAATCTATGAAGTATTTGATCAATTTAACGGAATTACAATATTCTACGTTTATGACGCTTTGCATTTTTTTGATAGCAAAGGCGAATATGGAACACCCACCAGTTATCTACTTCGATGTCACTGTGGCCGCATTTGCACGGTTGCTAATTTACTCCATCTTCTACTGATCTTCTGTATAAAGGATATCCATCGTTTCCTAAAACTGTGTTGGATATTAATGCTTGAGGATATCGCTTAGAGCATTTTCCGTCTATCGTGCATGGTGAATTTGGATTCAGTGAACCGTAAGTCCATGTATCATATTTTTCGTCACAATACCATACAAATCCTTATCGATTTCAACGATATTACATCATCGATTTCGTTTGAAGTAATTTTGCATAAAGTCAGATTACTCATGTGGTTCTGGAAATCCTCTCTTTTGCCATTCTACTAAGTACATCCAGCAGCGCAAAGATCCAAATACTTCATATTTTACTATAAAATCCATCAGCGATTTCAGCTTTTGTCTGGAATCACGTGCTTTGATATCGTGTCTATCCATCGGTGATTATCTAGGAAGAGATTTTCTATATCATCCCAAGCTGGATTTGCATGTGAATGTAATGAATAGGTCTGGACGCCCGTAGTGACGAACGTGTGCAATTGCATCTTGAGCCTATTCATGCATGTGACGTTGACTACTTGCATATGAAGATGGCAAAATCGTTAGTCTTCCTACATTAATTGTATCATTTATAACCTCATATTACAAAAGAATGTATTCTTCAGAACGATGCTTGGTCTGATTTAAATGGATGAATATCAAACATTCGGTTTCGATTTTTACATACATATCTATGCTATGTTGTATTTTGGCAAATATTTTCAAACAAAGAAGAATAACAATAATTAGAGAATAAGAAAAGAATAAAAATTAAAACGATAAATGTTACTAATTTAATAAATTGTATATAGTTTTCAGATGTATCGTTTCTTTTTACATCTCGGTTTGTATCACTTTCTTATTCTCTAATTATTATTTTTTTTTCTTTATTTTTTCCTGTTTCTATCACATTCCCGATTTCATTAAAAAACTGCAGCAGTTATTTGTAAACCTTATTGATAATTTATGGTGATTTAACAAAAGTGCTTGTAATTTGATAAAAAATTGTCACTTTGTATATTGGATTTATTTATTATCAATTTCTTTTATTGTTAAATGATCGTTTGTAAATAATTCATACAACTTTATTATTTTTTAAGTATTTTTGAAGTAATCTTCAATGATAACAATAGAACTAGCAATGATAACAAAATTAAGAATGATTAGTAATGTTAAATATAATTTACAACAATGTTCAACTACAATAACAATAATAACAGCAATAACAAATATGGCTATTCATTATTGAAATTATACCCGTTAATATTCAGATAGAATAAATGTTAGTTGTATCTATAAAATGATTAAATTTGATAACCTGAATTAAAAGTAAATTCTATGGTAATTATTCGCAAAGCTTATTGATAATTTTGATTGTATAACGAAAAAAAAAGTTTCGATTTTTTTAAATTTTTTTTCAAATTTGATCCGATTCTAATAATCTCAGAAATATAAAAGAAAAAGTTTTCGTCTTTAATATAATATAACATTATTAGTTGAATGAAATGAGTATTAAAATACCGATTATTAATTCATAGCTTAGCTATGAAATATTTTCATTTATTTCCAATTACTAACTTTGGTGATAAAGGGCTTTTAACTAAACTTTCACTGATAATAGTACAACTTCCAATTTACTTCCAATTAGTGATAACCGATAATAAATAAATATGTATTGAAATATAGCATTTCAGTTCTGATACTAAGATGTTATTAAATATGAATAATGAATTTAAACATATGATCCATTAAATTTTTCTTATGTGCTATGTGACATCCTATAATATTTTTCTTCGTTTTGAATATAAAAACTTTAAAAAAAGAAAATGCACTGAACGTTTACTGAATATGATTACTTGTTTATGAATTGATATATGTTAGTCTTGTTCAAGTCTATTAGCATCCAAATCGAGATCAGATTCTTTCAGTGCTAATGATGGCGAAAAACAAAGACCTTGATAGCAAGCTGGTGCATCTAATGGACAATCACTGCATCGTGGCTTATTATTAGCCCATGTAAATGCTGGCATCTAAAGATTATAAATAAGCAACTATCATTATTTACCAATTATTATTTAAATATTAGGAAATGTCAGGAAAGTCCTTTATATGCCATGTGACAGAGACGAATCCTTTAGTAAAAAGTTTTATGGATTGATGGAAGAGCGGTTCTTCCTATACGGTACAAACAATTATTTGAGAATATTCAAACAAATTATTAGTGGATTATTCTTCACTTTATTACTCGTAGAGAAGAGTAGAACTCCTTGACTGTCGATTTTCTACTATTGGTGCATCGATCTATGCCGTTGTAGAAACTGTCGCTGTGTCGATATGAAAATTCCGAACTAAACTGACTTTGCTCCAGAATTTAATTTATGAGGAATTAATTCATCCTGATCATTGTTGTTACTATGTGCTGTGACTAAAGAAGCACTGGAAGAGATAAAATCGATTGAGTATATGATATCGTAATCAAAATTTCCGTAAATCAGTGATCGGATATAAGGATATCTTCAATTTCCACTATCAACTTTATCAGTTCTCTTTCCCATAATAAGTTTCTGCCAACAGCTCTTCTCATTGCCTTTTTGGTCAATCCAATTATTCGTAAATTATCGATTTATTGCTGTTTCGCTTCAAACTTCAGCTATTGCCATGGTCGCGTCGATCTCTACCAAACTTGAACTGTTGTCGAACTTAGCACTAACTCTGCTCCAAAATCCGAATTTTTTAAATCCTTTCGGGGTTTTTTCGCCTTTCCTGATCTCCAACATATCGCTTATGATTGGTCGACCTTACTTCGTTTATTTGTTAACCGGAGAGTTTTGACGGTAAACATGTTTATCAGCTTGCTGATCCCTTTTTAACATTCCTTATTTACACTATTTGCATCTTTCAGATTTTTCCGACAGATTTTTTGCTGCAATTGGCGCGAATTACCTATTCATTACGCGCAGACCAGATCCAGTGCAATAAATTCGCTATACATCAAATCGACAAGATGGTGGAATAATAGTGACGCTCAGCAATGAATTATTCGTATGGTTGAAGTACAGCAGGATCCTATGGAACCCCAAAATTTAAGATCAATCAGAAGATATCACATGTTCCGCCATCTCCTCTAATCCCTATCATGCATTTGCCAATTCGCAAAACAGTCATGTTTCTATGCATGTCGAACTGGAAGAATCTAAAAGAATTTACTACTGCACTGGATAAACGATTGGCTGCTCATAAAAAAAGCTTACAGCAGATATATAATGAAAATTTTGCCAAGTTGGCGGAATCATTATACTTGGCTGATCGCACACAGCTCGTGAAACTGTCGAAATCCATGCACAAATGGAATGTCATATTGTTTGGAACAAGAAGACTGAGGAGACTATAGCTGCTAAAGCTAGGCAAAAACGTACTGTACTCAAAAAAGTAGGTGAGGATGATTCGATAAACCAAGAAGCTCATAAGCGTGATCAAATCAAGCGTGATCGTTTAGATAAACATCGTCGTAAAAGAAATATTGTCTGTAACAATCCAGAAAAATTGCATAAATTTAAAAAAAATCATGGAAGGGATATTGGCGAGAGAATTGCACTTGGTTTGCTGGATCATCACGAAATACAGATTAATCACTCCAAAGGATAACATATCACTCCAAGGGATTATATATTGATGATGAAACATACGTGCATGCCGAAAAACTATGGTGTACTCAGGCAATGTTCAGCAACACATTTATCGAGTGAGCAAAAAATCTTGCTAAAAATCTTTATGGTGATGATTTGGATCGTATAATTAGTACCAATCAATTCGTTCCTGATAAAGGATTTAGTGATACCGAAACGTAGAGCAGAATTTTGTTCAGTTCGAAAAGAAGAAGAAGAAGGATATCTTCGGTATCGTTCAGTTGCTGCAATTAGTTAAAGAATTTTTCGGATTTTTCCGACAATTTATCTAGAACAATAGTGAAATTTTTTGAATCCTTTCAATTCGATATGTATGGCGAAATTTTCCAGTCAGCTTGTTATTTTATGGTTATCTTGTGAAACGGCGAATGCATGATTGGGATTAGAGGAGATGGCAGAGCACGTGGTATCTTCTGATTGATCTTAAATTTTGAGGTTCCATTGGATATTCTGCTACTAGTTATGCTCACCAGCTTGTTAACTTGATGTATAGTATATGTACTGGATCTGGTTTCTGTTCGTGATGGATAGATAAAACACTTGCAACTTTTGTTGAAGTGATCTTCTCCAGTGTCAGATGGGTAGCTCCAATTGACTATGCATCTGTTTCTTCATTCGGTCTTTAGAATGATTCGAATTTTCTTTTTAACATTTTTGGCTTCATATTAGCTAGTCTCGTATAGATTATTTTCTCCATCGAATGCCCAATTCGAAATTACATCATACTTCAGCTTTCCCACCGCATCACGCTGGAGCGCAGTTGTTTTTTTTTTTTTTAGCCAGATTTTTTGCTCAAATCCACCTCCATAAAATAAAAGAAATGGTTGGACAGAGAGGAGCTCGAAAATTTTTGGTGATTCTTGATTGTCGATTTGCTGCTATTGCTGCGTTGATCTATGTCGAAAATTGTCATTGGGTCGATGTAGCAACTCCGAACAAAGTGTTGTCGATTGTTATCGAACTTCAACTCAGAACTTAAACTGACTTCGCTCCAAAAGCCTAACTTTTAAATTCTTTCCTGATCTCGAAAGTGTTGAAATATTTCAATTGATCTTTATCTATATTCTAATAAAATTTCAAGAAATATTTTTCAAAATAACAAAATTTTCAAAGAAGAAAAATTAAAACTCACCGCAAAGAAACCTTTTGGAGTAACATAAACGGTATTTCCTTGAGGATTGTAATGACACACAAAAATATGTCGATGGCCACGATTTTGTATACCCAGAATGTCACGACATTTTGCATATCCGCAACCAACCAAATTTGTTTCAGACCAAACTACCTTAACATGGTGATAATTTAATTGATATAAAATGATTTTTCTTTGATTGTAATTAAATAATGTTATCAGATATGATTAATTTAACTTTATGTAAAGATGACGGTATTTAATTTCATTTATTTACAGTGAATGATGAAATGAATTTTGTAAAACGGTCAACCGATTATGAAGTTTAAATCAATTAATAGATAATGTTTCAATTACTATTTCAATTATCGTTTTTTTTGATTAGCATTTTACTTGCAAAAATTATGAGCATTGATTTCTTTCTCTCCAATTTCATAACATTTATAAATGCTTATATCTAGTTCAATAATATAATCGCAATCATCGTAATATGATGGGATAATATAATATTTGTGATATACTTATGATATCATGATAATGCATAAGCATGACATATGATTAGAATATAATTGTGAAATTAACGATAACTCTAATATGATAATATCGTATCATAGCATATGATTAAAATGATAAAATTGTAATGACATGGTGTAATTATAATGTCATGATATATGATCAGAATGATCATCATTAATCATGATATAATGATAATGATTGGAATGATATAATCGTAACGTATTATCATTATTAATGGTAATAATTAATAATAATATTAATAATGATAACAATAATAATAGTGATAATAATAATAATAATAATAATAATAATAATCTGAAAAAAAAAAAAATAAACCAATTACCTGAACATAATGTCCACAACAATGTTTGTAAGCATGTTTACAATCGCATCGTAAATCGTATACTTCATTAAACCATCGTGATACTGCTTCTGTATAATTAGAATACGGTGCTGCCCAAATATTCTCACCAATATTTATTCGATGGTTACTATGTCTGCAATTCAAATTAAAATTAAATGTCAATATTTTAAATTTCTAGAATAATTTTTAATTTTAATACAATTTTTTTTCGTTTCTTTTATTCTATTTTTTTTCGTCGTTTCAGTTTAAAAAAGTTTTTGGATTAGATAAATCAAATATGAGATGTATTTTTTGATTGTAAATATGTGCATAAACAATTCTAAAACTTTTTCTATTATCTCTAGTTTATCACTTATTAAAGCTTAACAACAAATATTTTATTTTTTTTTGACGTTTTTAATATTAAATAAATTTATTACCAATTCGCAAACAATTAGCTTCGCTAATTAGTTGATTAATTAATAAAGCAGAAAAAAAAACATTCATACTTCTGAAACGATATTGTTTGTTTTATTTTGTTTATTGTTACAACTCTTATTTTTAATTTTGTAAAATTTCATGAAAGAAAACATCGAATTAAAATTTGAAGCAGTTTTACACGAATTAATTGTAGTAATCATTCATGATTAATCATTATAAATAATCATTTGTAATCAATCATTGATTTTGTCCTCTTACCGAAAATCGCATTTATTTGCATGTCGTTGCGCGCTCATCGCTAATTCTTCTGACCAGTACATTAGTAACATGTCGGTTGCTGGTACCTGAGAAGGTAAAATTAAAATCTTTTCCAATTTTTTTTATTACTGAACTTTTATTTAGCTATTCAATATAACGTATATTTGCGTAGAATTGCTTACGTCAAACATGTTTTCATAATATTTACAATATCATATTTTATTTCTAATATCATTATAATGTCAACTATTTATCATGTTTATATCATTTAATTATCAATTCCGTATGCGAATCTTACAATTAAATTAAATATTAAAGCTTTTAACTTTGGAATTTTTTTTTTTTTTCATTACAGAACTTTTAACATTTCCATTACAACTTTGAGCTCTTTTTTTTTTTCCATTACATAATCTTTGATCTTTCCATTTGCAAAATAATGTTAAGAATGTTTTTTGTATAAAATTATTGAATATAAGCGAAAAAGTACAATTCTTCGAAGTCGATTATGTTCGTTAGTTATTACTTCTTTCATGTGATCATTTAATGGTTTGGAATAAATTAGCATATTAGAATATGATTTTCTTAATAAGCGATAATATGATGTTGAGCGTTTTTCACGTATTCGTATTTGTCGTCCTAAAAAAAAAAAAAAAATTAAAATGATATTTCATTAATTAAATTAGGCTTTTTTGGTTATAATTAAAATTCTAATTTAATATAATTTAATACTAATTACTGTAATATTTGCAGCATTTTTTTTTTTTAAAAAACTTGCATAAACATAAAAAAATTTATAATGTAACGAAATAATTAATAGATTGCTACTTACCAAGTATACGATAATTTGGTTCACTAGCGGAAATTACTGATTCTTCAATTTTATTCAAATTTCCAGTATTTGTTGGCATAAGATAAGAATAGATAGTCCAAAGAAATAAAAAATACTTCATAATGTGATTACTAAAGAAAAAAGTACGTAAGAATTACATAAGAACATAAATTGAATTAAAATGGACTAAGTAATAAAATAAAAACTATTGTATAAGAATTTAAATCGTCAAAAACAAAAAAAAAAAAAGATGAAATCGTTTATTTGCAATAATTAAAGAAATACTTTTGAAGTTCTAAAAATTTGGTCGATCGCTGCTTAGAAATTTGATTTTCCATCAGAATTATTTGAGATATATCTACAATTAATTGAATTTTTTAATTAGCAAATCAATTAAATAAAGTGAAATAATTTTGAAAGTTTTAGTATTTTGCTTCAGTCAAAAATGTTTCCATTATGACAAAAGTTATAAATTTCTACATAAAACATAATATTTATATGTGAATAGAGAAAAATGAATTGATATATTATTCGTTTTAATTTTTTTATTCTATTTTTGAATATTTCATTTCTCAGACTCTAAAAATTTTTCTCTAAATCTTAAATTTTTCATATTTAAAAATATTTGCTCATCTTTTTATGATATTTTCTTCAAACTTAATTCGTCGATTATTGTTGTTTGGCAATTCTCAGCTTATTTCAATCATAGAAAATGTGAAAAATTGACGAGAAATAAGCTATATTTTGTTAAAAACTCAAAAAAAAAAGCAGATTATTATATTTATCATTTCAGGGAATTTTCACTAACAACCAGAAAAATTTCGTGATAATGGAGAAAAAGGACATTATTAAATTCTTGGGCAAAGCTATTTTTCTTAAGTAGAATTTTCAATGATAAGCTTAAATATATGAATATAATATGCATCGGAAATCTTTTCTTATCTTTATTGGAAATGTATGGATATATTTTTTTTTTTTTTGAAAAAAAAATTTTGATCAAAGAATTTATCGGATTTTAGTCTAATTTTTTCTATAATTTTCTTTCCATATATTTCCTAAAATTTCATATTCTTTGCCTTTTTCCTCAGTATTAATATTAATATTATATGATGTCGAAAGTATTTGAAATACGTCTTATTCTTCTATTTTTAATTCCAACTACAATACTGAATGTATTAATTTCTGGATACTGATAAGTAATGTATTATTTCGAATATAATAGGCAAATAGAAATCGGTAATATTTTTCGTCTTAGCAATACTCATTAATAACTTTAATTTCTTCATTTTGTTGATCTCAAATTTGTCATGTTTAAAAGGAAAAAATTGAACAAAAAATGAAATTTATTTAAATTCAGAAATCAATAGATACCGTATCTTTTTTGTTATACCTAAAGAAAAATACGGTATTTCTTGTGCTAAAAAATTTTTTGCTGTACAGTAAATTAATTATATTGTATTATTTTTTAAACGATATATCTAACTATTTTCCAAATCATTCCTGTTAATTATTTCCATTATAAAATATTAAAAATATCGTTCATTTTTTCTTTTTTTTCCTGATGTTGGAACATACGTATTTACATTTGTTAGAAAATTATAAATTTTTTAAATTATTTCAATTTTTCTGAACTTTTCGCTTTCATACTATTTAAGTTTCATTTCTTCTAGCATTAATTTTTTTTCTTTTGCTTACCAAAATAATTAATAAGTGCTCTAAATAAAAGAGAAAATAATATCCGAAAAAGCTTGAAATAAATTGAACAAGTAGTATCATCAAAATCTAATCCTAATCTTTCAATTTCATTCCAACACGATAGAGCAATTAAACTTTAAATGCAAAATACGATAAATTCAATAAATAATGCAATCTATTTTTGTGCTTATTTATTTCTTATTAAATGTATTTTTAATTTTTATTAAATTTATTTTATGTGCTTCAATAAACTTACTTTGTTTAGTATTTGCATATCTTTTTTCCCTATATATACTTAGTTTTTTTTCATTCTTTCCTTGGCTTTTTGTTTATTTACTTATTTACTTAGTTTTTATTACTTTTATTATTATTTTAATTTTTATTTTTATAACAAAATTATTTTGTAAATCCTCATCCATACACTATTATAATGAAAAGTATTTAAAATTGAATTAACTTCAAGTTGAAACGATTAAAATCAAAAAAAAAAAAAGTGAAAACAAATTTGCTCCATTAAACGAAATCTAATTTCCGTTTTCCTAACTAAAATAGACAATTACATTCAGTTGACTTAGCGTACAAATCATTTTTCAATATTTTTTTTTGCCAAATTTTTTTCTTTCTTTTTCTTTAATCTTCTTTTTTTAAATCAAAAATTAAGGGAAAAAAGAATTAACTAATTTTGTTTTTTTCATTTTGTAAGTGAAAAAGAAAGAAATTTTTTTTGCATGAAATGAGAAGACAATAAATGAGAGAAGTTAAATTTAATAAATGTATAAAAAATACATGTAGAAATCTTTTCATTTTTTTTTTTTTTTTTTTTAGATTTTAGCTTACAGATGTTAATTCATTAATTAATTAATGGTTGCTAACAAAGATTATAGTGATATTGAGAAGTACAATGGATAGATAGAAAACATTACGAAATAATAATAGTGATAGTAATAATGATATTGATAATAGTAATCATAATCAAAAAAACTATTAAATCTGATAAGCTGATGATCGTAGTAACAATCAATGATAGTAGTTATACTAGTTATAACTATAATAATTACAGTAATATTTGTAATCATTTTTGTCTATTCTTATTTTTGTTCTATTATTAAAATTTCAAGTTAATCTTAAATATTTTATGAATAGATCGATAACATATTGAGCAATAATAATGATAATAATTGATAAATAGTATTTGTAATGAGTACAATAAAATTGCACCTGACAAGTTCATGATAGTAATAATAATAATAATAATTTGTTATTAATATTCTTAATAATAATTAATTGTTAATATTATTAATATTTTTAAACATTTTATATAAAATATCTTCCTGCTTTATTTCATTATTTTGTTTCTTCATTATTGAAATTTTAATAATAAATCTTAATTAATGATGGAAGAATTCACGTGTACACATACCCGTAAGTCGTTCTTGTTGCCGCCGCCGCCTTGTCGTCTGCTAACAAAATCTACCAATTTTAAAGTCGTTCGTAATTTTGTCACATTTAATCAAAAAATTGAAAAAAAAAAAAAAAAAAGAAAGGAAGGAACAAAATCTCCGCCTTTTTGGAATTCGATTGATTACACATATGGTATTTGGGTAAATAAATTTCTTTTCGAGTAAATAATTTCCGTTTCTTTTTTTTTTTTTTACACCAACTATGTTTTCTGCTTTTCATGCCTTAGCTTGAATGGAAAATTGTTGTTGACGAAACATTTTTCGACATATTAAAATATAAAAATATGATTGAAATTAATCAGAAATTACTCAAAATTAATTTTAATTTAGATGACAAAATTAGCACATTTAGGATCAGAGCAAGCAAAGAAATAATAATTTTTATGAATAAAATAATTAGGAAATGGTGAAAATTTTTTATAATATTTTTAAAAATGAAATTTTTTATTTCAATAATAAAATTAAATGGGAAATTTATTGACTAAAATAAATCTATTTTTAAAAATTTTTAAAGTAAAAGCTTTGAATTGAACTAATTCATCACAACTTAACTAAAAAGCTCTTGTAATATACTTAATAAATACTTCTTTTAATTCATTATAATTTTTATAACTCATTATGAAAAAGTTTATAGTTTACAAACATACATACATGATGAATAAATTGGCCTAAGCTTTTGCAGTTTGCACATATAAATGATAGTTATACACTGGCCTAGGCTTTATAAATTATGCACATATATGATAGCCAAACATTGGTCTAGGTTTTTAAGATTATATGCATACATGATTTTTTTTTTTTATATAACACATTGGCCTAGACCAAGTTGTTGAGTTCTAGCCAACAAGCTTAAAGTTAATCATTTAATCAATCTCTTCAATGTTGCTTAATGTTATCTAAAATATTACAATTCAAATAAACAATTAGAATTTAATTCTTTTGTTTCAATAAGAATTAAGTTCATTGAAATTTACGTAAAATATCCAAATTTATTACGCAATGTGATTTATTTTCATTGGAACAAAAAAAAAAAGAAAGAAAAAATTAGCCGAAAAATTAAGAAAATTTTTAAAATTTTTCCGTGCTCAAATAATAAAATTCCAATTCATTGAAGCAAATATTTTTTAAATTGTAAAAATTTATACGTTTCATTAAATCAATTAATTATTTTAAAATGTTTGAAGCAAACATCAATATAGTAAAGCTAAAAATGATTTCATTCCAAATTATCAGTTAATTAATTGGAATTCATTAATTAACTAACTGCTAATGATAATAATAATAATAATAATAATAATAATAATAATAATAATAATAATAATAATAATAATAATAATAATAATAATAATAATAATAATAATAATTATAATAATAATAATAATAATAATAATAATAATAATAATAATAATAATAATAATAATAATAATAATAATAATAATAATAATAATAATAATATCGCACAATTAATATCGCATAATTTGCCAATTTTAGAATTAATTCCAAATTTGTGATATCGACAAAACATTAATCATTTCTTTTCGATGCAGAACTTCTGAAAGAGTTGAAAATTTGACTTTTTTTTCCAACTTTTGATATTTAAAATTTTTCAAGTTCGAAATTTCTAATAGAAGTACTTGTTGATATCGATATTTTAATTTATTCTAACCTTTTTTTTTCCAATTTTTCTTAAACTTCTTTAAAATTTGCCAGCTTTTTCTTCCTTTTAGGAATATATCTTTACCAATCGAAAAAAAAAATTAATACTTTGGCGATATCACAAATTTGGAATAAATCCTAAAATTAGCAAATTCTGCGATATTATCATGATAAAATAAAATTTTTAGTTATTAAATAATGACTTCTAATTAAATAAGTAATAATTTGGAATGTAATTTTAATGATTAAAAAATTTTACTACAGTAAAAATAAAATTCATGCAATCTGTCAGGTATTTTTATTTAAATATTATTTTAAAATCAATTTAGATTATTATTAAAGATTTTTTGCTTGCAAAATCATCGCTATGAGAAAGCTATTTAAATTTGCAAATATTATTTAGCCTAAGCATCATTTTCTATAGTGGAGAACAAATTTTCAAGTTTTTTTTTTTTTTTTTGTTTTTTTTTGTCTCGAAAAACTCAGCATGGCAGAATAATTTTCGTAATTTCACACACAAATCAGTTTCATCGATTCTCTTGCTTAGTTATTTTTATATTAATCAAGAATGATGAATGATCACTTACATGTATCATTTAAATATTAAAAACTGAAAATTACCTTTCAGGAAAATTAAAAATTTTACCTGATAATTGTTTATTCTGATATTTTTGAGTAATTACTTCATTTTGCTCCGAAATAAAGTGTTTAATTCGGTTCCGATATTTTTGCAAATTTCAATTATACCATTAGCCACTGTCATTTTTTTTTTTTAAATTTCTCTTTCCACAAATTATTTATTTATTATTATTGAAATGGTAAATAATCCATTTCCAATATTAATTATAGAAAAATCAAATGAAAAGTTTTCAATTCTTATTCATTTATGCATCATTAGGCTTACCTTTTTAGCTTCTTCAGAATAAAATTATAATGCTATACTTTTTTGCAATATTAATTTTTGCTATAATTTTTTGAATGATTATTTAAATTTGAAATACATTACAAAAGATAAAAATGGCAAATTTCTTATCATCTCAATCAAAAAGTATTTATAATTTAATAAGTCTGTTTGAATCAAAAAAATATATATAGTTTTTCATATTGAAACTTGTTTTGCATCATTCTTTTAAAAAAATTTCAATTTTCATTTAAATATTTAAATTGGTATATTATTTTTAGGAATCAAATATTCTAAAATTCGTCAACTTACGTAATAAGTAATTTGACAAATTTTGAAATATGATGAAGTAAGAAAAAGAAGAATAACAAGTTCAAAAAATAATTGGAAATGTGAAATAGAAATGTAGTTGAAAAATAAAACGAATTTTCAAATCAATTCATCACATTTTTGAATGGTTTATAAGTATTTGTAATTTTTGAAGTCTTTTTTTTAAATTTTATTCTAATTCATAATGTGGAAAAGATGGTTCAATTTTGTAACAATCCAAAGAGAATTAAATTTTCGTCTTTCAAATAATATACTTTTGTATTTGCTCAACAAATTTTTAAGTAAATTTTAACCTAAATAAATTGAGTTTTTCAAACAAAATTTTTTAATAAATTTTTTAATTTTCCAATTACAATAATTAATTGAATCAAACTTTTAAAGACCTTATAATAACATCTTCCAATTTCTTCGATCATTTTTATTTGACCTTTTAATTTGTGCTGCAATTTTATTAGTTTCATTTTCCAATTTTTTTTCAAGGTAAAAGTATTCCAAACTTTAATTAGAATCGAATATCTCAAGAAATATGAATTATGAAAAACTCGAAATTTAACAGCTAAATTCAATTTTATTTGAAAAATCGAATATTTAAGAAATATTTAAAGAAATACAGTAATAATTAAACGAAAATTTAATTGAAAAAGAAGACATTATTGCCTTATAATTCTCAGTGTTTTTATAGGACATTGTTTCAATTTAGTCGTTAATGCGATTTTTTGATCTTTTTTTATTTGAATTTAGCATTTTCGAAAGTTTATTATTCATTAATTTCAATGATAAATAATATTTACATGTGCATGATATGCAAATAATCATCAAATTGTTCAAAAAAAAGAAAAAAAATTTTCTGTGTTTGCATGAATTTAATGAATTCCAATATTATCGATTATGGAATACCAATTTTATCAAAGATACGGTTTATCTGATGGATGATTTCCGGTTTTTGCCATTCCATGTGCCATTGTAAAATGACAAAAACCGGATATCATTCATCAGATAAACCACTTTTTTCTTTTTTTTTTTTTCAAAAAAATTGGAATTCCTATATTGCTCAATTCCATAAAACTTAAATTTTACTCTTCATTTTTAGAAGAATTGGCTTTTCACTATTTAATTTCATTGAATTCAATTTCCTTTATTCAATTTCAAAACAAATTTAAAATTTCTTTATTGAATTTCTTTGTGTTCTTTTTTTTTCTCATTTTTTTCCCCGAGTTATTCATATATTCGTGTTAATTGAAATTTAAATTTCCGCTGTTCAATTTAAAAAAAAAAAAAAAAATGAAGATGTGAAAAGGAATATTAGTTAAAATAATGATGATAATCAAAAATACATGAATATTTAGCATTGTATTACAATAAAGAAATTGAAATATGTGTTCCAATTTTACAAAGTAGAATATTTTAATTATTTCCCCCGCTCTCTCTCTCTCCCTCTTTCTTTCTTTCTCTTCCCCTTTCTTTTCGTATATCATTTCTTCCCTTGCTTTCCAAATAAAATGAACAAAGAGACTTGATGACGACTTATCGAGGAATTTTCGTCGATCATCATATAATATTACATCGTTTTTCGAATTTTTTCAACTGGAATTCATTTGTGTCACAAAATTTATCTAAACTTTTCTCCTTGTCTCTACCTATCATTTATTTTATCAAATTGACTAAATGAAATGATAGGTATTCCAATACATTCCATTTGCGGTGCCTTTTAATCTCTTCTCTTTGTCTAATAGTTTCCGTTAATTTGTTTGATTAAATGAACAGACAAAAATGAGAAAAAATTCGAGAAATTTTCCAAATTTTTTCATTCACCTTTCCCCTCTCTCTTTCCATCATTTCCGATTCATTTTATCAATGGATTGATACTAAATTTAAAATTTTGCTGATAAGAAGTGAAATTCATTAATCAAATATGATGAAAAATAAAAACTTAATGAAATCTAATATTGTAAAATTAAAAGTATGAAGTTTGGGTTAAAGTTCGACTATGTGACACGAATTTGATAAGAAAAAGAAAATTCGACATGAATTTAGCATCTGCGGGAAAAAGAAATATGACCAGCAAATTTTCGAAAATTTCATTATTAAATATCTAATTTTCTGATGAAAAATCTAAACTGAAGATATACTATTTAATATATTCCTTCCTGATCGTATATATAATTGATAACAGATTACAAATAAGACTGATACCGAATTTCTGAACCGGTAGCATTTGATAGATCATTTAGTTGCTCGTTTCATGCAAAAAAGCTCTGTTGATTATATCATCTTTCAGAAATTAATGATCATAATGTGGTTGCTATCAGATTCATATTTCCTAACATAACAGCGCCTGCAATCTTTAAATCTCTTTAACAACTACTATAAATTGTATCCACGATCATTTATGATAAGGGATCATAAAGTGATTTGTTCTAATTTTTCCATTTACGAATAAATCAACAATGTTTATCATTTTCCCAAAAAGAAATAAAAGAAAAACATGGTGTATGTAATAGACATATTCACCTATCAGTTAATAACAGCGCATTTCGAGATATTTTCTTGAGATTTCACTGAAATTCACAATTCATTGTCATAAGAATCAAAAATACAATATATGTCTAGAAAAAAGGAGTTAAGAAAAACAATGAGAGATATTTAGAAATTAAGAATCGCAATAAGAATTGAGCCAAAGTTGCTGCCATGAACAAAATACTTTCAAATAAAGCGAACAAAAAGATTAACATTTACTTTATTAATATTTTTTTTTACCATTTCATTGATGATAAATGTTAATGTTAATCTTGTCATTAGAACAAACCTTATAATGCAACACAAATTAGTAAAGAAATCAGGATAAAGAAGTACTATCTCTCCACCACTTCGGAACAATTTTTCTCAATTGCTTTACGTAAATGATCTTTGTATGTGAAAATATCTCCATCCCATTTAGTGATTGTTTGCTTATCACATACCCATATCTCTTCAGCTACCTAAAAACGAAAAATGCCCAAATATTTCAATGACAGAATCATCACGTTACATTAACAGCGATGCACTAACATTAACGAGCAATATTGATGATGCTATCCAAGTAAACTTGGTATGTATATTGATGATTTGTATCAACTAAACATCGACAAAAGAAGAATAATCCAGCGATACTAATCCAATAAAAAACCTACCTGGTGTACTAAACGAAAATCGTGCGAAACGAGAATCATTCCTCCTCGAAAACAATTAATTGCTTCTGCTAATGCATCAATACTTTCCAAATCTAAATGATTGGTAGGTTCATCGAGCAATAAAAGGTGCGGTTGCTGCCAAGCCAACCAAGCAAATGATACTCTACATCGTTGTCCATCTGACAGTTGCTTCATCGGGCAAACCTATAAAAACTGACCTAACAACGAAGAGAAATGAAACAGCCATCCGAAGAAACTAAGGTAGCCGTATACTGGAAATGAATAATTGTATAAACAGTAAAATTATAAAGATAGGAAATCTTGGAATTTGTAAACCTTATAATTGATCTATGAATATACCTGCTCTCTCCCAGTCAATCCATAACGTCCGATAATTTTCCTCATCTCCTCTTTCTCTTTAACTTCCGGAAATGACATCATCAAATATTCCAAGGCAGACTTTTCCAGCGGTAATTCTTCGTGCAAATGCTACAAATTAATCACAAAATTGAACAGCAGAAATAAGTTATTTAACATTATTTAATGAAGTATCACACTGAAATTGATGGAGAAAGGTTAAAAATATCAGAATGAGAAATCTGATGTAATTATTGAAAACCTAAACTCGAAAAAAAAAAAATTCTAGCTATTGTTTATTTTATTCTCATCACTCAACAAACCTGATGATAGCGTCCCATTTTGCAATGTGAATGACGCCTTATAAGGCCATTTGATGGCATTACATCGCCTGATATCAACTTCAACAACGTTGATTTCCCTGCTCCATTTGGCCCAACCAGGGCAATACGAGTATCAAGATCTATTCCAAAGTCGAGATCTTTATAAATTAATGGCTGAAACATACAGTCAATACTTCTGATTCTTCAGTTATCAAGTTTTGAAACTAATAACGCAGGCGTTCTGTTCAATATTTAAGCACTTTTTTCAATCAATTCGTAGTCAATAGATCTAATTTTTTATTGCAAAACCTTTTTCGAGAAAACTATTAACATCCAATCTTTTTAGGAAAGCAAACTTTGATTCCAACTGAAAAATCAATTTTTTCCAAGACAAAAGAGTACTTACAGTTTTTTCATTATACTGAAAAGATACATGTTGCACCATTATAACTGGAGGTGGAATTGTACCCGGATCGAAAAAATAAAATTGTTTTACCTGAAAAGTGAACAAAAATCACAACCTGCTCTTTAACTGTAACAAAGAAATTTATAGCACCAGAAAATACAACCCAAATGCATAAAATCAACCTTCTCGGTAACAACTTTTTCGGTCAATCCAACAGCTACCATCTTAGCCATTGTTTTCTCTTTGCTTTGAGCTTGACGGGCAAGTTTGGCGCTACCATGCCCAAACCTAGCGATATATTCCTGCACAAAATTTTAGATGAAATTTTATTCAAATGATTTAACCTATCAATTCAACATATATATAATTCGTAAATTAATGGATGAAACGAAAATAACCTCAAATGAAACAAAAACAAACAGAAAATTACTAACTTTCATGTGTTGTAACTGGTCTTGCTCCCATTTGTAACGTTTCATTTGATTTTCTAGCAATTCGGTTCGCGTACGTACATATGTATCATAATTACCCTGAAAATATTTTCACTACTCATTAATTTTTGTTCTTACTAATAATTTCTAACAAACGAATAAATGACTTAACAGCTGACACTGTGATCTTCTCTCTAAAAAAAGTTATGTTCAAAAAAAAATTAATATTCAAGTGATATTCAAAATAACTATTTAAGTAATATTCAATAATATTCAAAGTGCATTTCGTAGACAGTTAGATCAAAGCGCATAATACAGTCCAAGTTACAACAGTTCTCACTCTCCTTCTTTCCTTCTTGAACTTGAGACGCCAATCCCAAAAAATTAGAAAAAAATAAAGAAGCAATGAATATATATTAAATATTAAAACTCACTCCATAGTATTCTAATTTCTTTTGGAACAAATGAATGATATTTGTACAGACACCATTCATGAAATCTTGTGAATGTGAAATGATCAGTAAAGTTCTTTTGTACCTTAAATTGGAAAGAATTGCAATTTCATCATTTTAGTGAAAAGATCAAATAACGAAATCATAATGCCTTGAATTCCTGCCATCTTCTTCAAAAGAAAGGAGGAATAGAGATATTAAAAGTTTGATTAATTTGACTATCACGTGAATTGTAGTATAGAAGTATGTTAGAAAATTACACGTCGACAAAAACTATTTGTAATTATTATGGAAATGTTAGATTTCATCGAAAATTATTATATTAGTCAATGATCAAAAAATTTAGATGCAAAAAGTTCAACATACGCAGCAAGTTCTTTTTCAAGCCATACACAAGCTTCCAAATCAAGATGATTGGTCGGTTCGTCTAGTAATAGTAATGATGGTTTCAGATATAGCGCTCGTGCTAATGCAATTCGCATTCGCCAACCTCCTAGAATACACAGTATAACGCCGCTCATAACCTGAATTTGTAACTAGATTCTAATTCTATGATGAATAACAAAAAAAAGAGAAAAAAAAAAACCAAAATTTATGCAGACCTGAAAAATCCTTGCATTTCTTAAGCATCATTTGCCTGGTGAAACCAAGACCATGTAATATTTCGGCAGCCTTTGCCTCTGCTCTATCAGCATCCATTTCTTCTAGACGATCATAGATATCCAATAACTTTTCCTGACTTTCTGTAAAATAGATGCCTAGATATGTTTCGACCAATGAAATATTTCTGAACCATAATATACGAAAATTACAAACCATCATCCGATGAAGCCGCCAGTTCCTCAGCTTGCTTCTCGAGTGCTTTTCTCTGTTCATCAACGTCACATACAACCTGAATGACTTCTGGCTAAGTTGCAATTCATTTCGTTTTGTTGCGTTTATTAAACTTATGATAGCTCAAATTATTCAAAATCCTATTTAAAATATACATACCTTTAGGGCACTATCATTACAAGCAGCCATTTCACGAGACACTAAAAACATATCCACGTGATCAGGAATTGGCACTTCTCGACGAAATATTGCTTGCATTAAAGTAGATTTTCCTAAAATAAGTCAGTAAGAAACTGTTAAGTTACAAATTGATAAATTAACAATGAGTTTCTTTATTTTTTTTTTCTAAAAAACATTTTAGACTAACCACTTCCATTTAAACCGATAAGACCATAACGACGTCCCATGTTCAATTCAAGTTTTGTGTCCGTTACAATTTCACGTCCATGAAATGTCACCGTTAGTCCTTCTATTTTGAGATCCATAGATCTGAATTTGATGATTTCTACAAAATTCACGAAAAAATTCTAATTTCAGCAGAAGACTATCGAGAATTTCTTCGCATTTATGCAAAACTAACTAAAATGAAGCTTTAGAAAAGCGATCTATTTCCAATATATTTAACCCTATTTTAAAAATTTAGGCAGTTCCGTCACAATCCTCTTGCCAAAATTACTTCGAAGTATTTTCGTCTCAAACTTTCTAAGTAAAGTAAAATTTAAAAAAAAATTACAATGGATGGGAAGTTAATGCTCCAGCAACTGATCTTGCCTTCGCATTTTCCAATTCCAATTTTTCAAGCATCGCAGCAGCTACATCAATAACATCATCCACAGATGGAACTGCTATGGGAGTACCTGCAATGCATAGCCACTTATTAATCCAACTTAATATTCTACAATTCTTAGTGATCTTTCATCTTATGTCAAAAAGAAAAATTTCAGGACCTGATTAGAAAATCTAAACGCTTCCAACAACTCTCATTTTTCGTTGGAAAACGTAAAACCTCCATTACATTCGAAACTATACTATAAAGTGTAGCACTTTTACTACATTTTACAGTAGTATTTGTCACTTTTTATCATCATACTTTTCACTGACAATGTGAGTGGCAAGAAATAATCAATGAGATTTAATAAACAATTACCACCATTTTGCATATGTGGGCTTTGCTCTCGAGTAGGTGACCCGATACCTTCGTTATTCTCCTGAAAATATATTGTCTGAAAACTTACAACGGATATACAATATAAGGATTATATGACTGGTACATTTAAATGTCAATGTCTGACTAGTGATATAATTTTACGAGAAATTTCTTCCACGCAATATAATTTCTATTAAAACGGTCATATAATTGCCGTTGTAAGAATCTTACAATAACAGTTCTTTTTGATCAATTATGCAAATTAGCTAAGCCAAATATCCATTCCACTAAATGTTCAAAAATGCGAAGCATATTACAATATTCGTATAGTATCTACATTGATATAATACACAATTATTCTTTAATCTCTCACTTAATTAAATTACTGATGAAATTTCATATATTTGTACTACATAACTTATCCAACTGCATGCAAGATACCACACTGTTCATATTTCAAACTTTATCTAAATATAGTACTAATGTATATTCTAGATTAGGTTGTGATGTAAATAAATATCATACGGAAAAAAATTTCATATAAATATCATAAATATTATACAAATATTGTCCTATGCATTATCACTATTTACTTTATATATTTATATAGTATTTTAAAGTTTACATAAAAATTATACTTTAGTTGTATTATAGTATACTTCATTTGCCGAAAATTTAAGAAAATATTCAAATCATTAATTATCATACCTACCAATTTTTGATCTCGAACTTTATTACGATTCTTAGCTGCTTGTTTCTTTGCTGCATCACGTCGTTTTTTGGCATCCGAAGGCATCGATGATCAAATTAAGTTTTTGTTTGCCCAAGCCTGAAATTCGAACATTCTCGCGATAATATGATATTTTATATTAATACATAATATTTCTTGACGTATAATGCTTGCTATTAACACATTTAAATTTATGTTTACACTTATCAATTAATATTTATGTTCATAAATCTTACATTTAAAAATGAATGTGACAGTGATCAAGATTGAGAGGGAGAGAAAAACCAAACATTTATTTATTTCTTTTTCTATATTTCTGCTTGCCAAAGTTTAAATTTTGAAAATCAACAATAAACACAAAAATTATATCTGCTAGATGACCAAAGAATTATTAAATAATTATTTCACTTTTCTTATGAGTTTTTCATGTAATAATTTTAAATAAAAAAAGAAATTCGATTAATTTCATAAACAGACCGTAAAATATACAATTAGAGAGAATAAAACGTATCATTTTCTTATATTCACTATTATTTTTAATTTTTACAATTAATACTTTTTCACTCATTAAAACTCTTTCCACCTCTTTTTCTCTTTTCAAAATTTTTCTCTCAATTCCTGTCAACTATTCTAATCTATTATATCTTATAAATATTCTAACTACTCTTTCTTCATGACATTTCCATCAAAATTGCTATTTATAACATTTCAATTCTCTTCTTTGCCAGTCGCCTTTTTTCCTCCCTCTTTCTTTTGACCTTTCTCTCCCTCTCTCAGTTATATTATTACTATCATAATTCATTTTTAAATCCATAATTTGTTTTTTTTTTTTGTTTTTTTTTCAAAAATATTTCATAAATTTTAGCGAATTTCGAAGTAAACTTAAATATATATATCAGTACTATCGTGCAGTTATTTTCCTTAGCATTACTTAGACATTTATTTCTTCTCTCTCTTTTTCTCATCTTTTTCAATTCAATCAATTGCTATCAATAGATAACAAACAGCTGTTTGTCAGCTGATTATCGTGTAGATGAGTGAGAATCTCATATCATATCACATATCACATTCATTCAAACGTTGACTTTTTACTTCACATGATACACGCTTCATATTACTGAAATTTTTATCTGCATGATACACTATTTTATAATTTCTCATATCTTGTAATATTCTTAAAAAATGAATTCCATCTTATTCATATTTTGTAATAAATTTCGAATTATTATTTCCAACTAACATTTCATATTGCTAATATTTTTTCGTACTATTTTTTTTCCTAATATTTCAAATTATTAGTATTTCTATAATATCATCGAGTATTTGATATGCTAATATATAATGAACATTCTATATTCTATAATAAATACTACCTAAAATAATTGTTAATAATACTTTTTTTCCATTTCTGAATTATATTCGATGAACTGAGTGAAAGATTAGGCGCGTCGTAAAATAACGCTAAAATTTGGGGCAAAATTAGAAATTGAAGATTAAAAGATTGAGCTTAAACTAAGATCCAAGAAAAAAAAAAGAAGATTTATGGCCAAGTGACTTGCTACCAAAGGCTTGAGCTTACAGCAAAAAAGTACTGTAAATAAATCTCTCCCATCCTCATTTCTAGGTAGCTTCAACAGTGGAACAGGCTTTTACAACGCTATTCTTTGGCAGCCATCCGAAATTGACACGAATGTTTCGTAAAGTTTTCCTAAAATGTGAGCGATGATGACAACCAGTTTTACGACGTGGCCGTTGACACTTTCCATCCATCTTCCGTGTGTAATGCAGTTGGCGTTATTGTTGTATATTGTGAACGATCGCACGTGAAATTGCTGAATGCACGTGAAAGTGGACGGAAGTTACGTGAAGGGAACTTGAAGTTTAGTTACGTGAAAGGAAATTTATAAGTATGCATTAAAATATAAGGACATTTATGATGGATAAAGAAGAAGTACGGATATGAATGATCAGATATCTATTCTAAAATAAAAAAATCCTTACTTTTCCTATTAATTCCTCTTTTTCCTTTCCTTTGTACTGTTTTTACTAACTCTTCTAAATATATGTATTATTATTTCAAAATGTATTTTAATGTCACCTTTTTGCAAAAATATTTCGTGAAGTGCAAGCAAACAATATATTTTTCCTTTTTTGCTGTAAAAAAGGTACTTTTTCTAATTTAAATTTGATTACTTTTGCTCTATAAATTAAGATTTCCCGATTTCGATTGTTCTATCACTAAAATAAGAAATCTAGTATTTCTTTTTGCAAATAAGAATTTGTATGAACATAAAAAAGCAATGTGATGATATTATTATTGTTATTATTTAAGTAGTTTTTTTTTTTCTGAACTGGTAATTAACAAAAAATCAGGCAAATTTTTGTTTACTTTCTTGTTGATCTGTTGTTGAAGATTGTTACTGTATCCATTACAGTATTGATTGGGCAACTTGATTTTGTGATTTCTTTAGTTACTAATTCAGAGTCATTATTTCATGAAATATTTTCAGCTACTAACCCCACATATTCCCTAATGTCATCTGCAGCACAAGGTACCGGTAAATCACATCCCAAGGATGTAGGAGGATTTAATGCAAAAAAATTCTTCATTGATTTGGCATCTGGCGGAACGGCCGCTGCTGTTTCTAAAACTGCTGTTGCACCTATCGAACGTGTCAAGCTAATTCTTCAGGTAGCATTATTATATAAGTGAAATTATCATTTCAGTCATTACTGTATTGTAAGTGAAGATATTCTTTCCGATATTAGTTTAGATCTATTATTTTATTACTTTTTCAGGTGTTGCTATTATATAAATAAAATTTATTGGTAGCAAAAATTGGTAATTGAAACGAGAAGTTGTAATCTAAAGAAAAAGAGTAAAGAAAGGAACTGAGTTTTATTTGTTTTTTTTTTGTGAAACCTGTGCTAAATGATTGTAGTTTTTTACTCTGCAGATTCCTTATGCAGTTAAATGAAATAATATAGTGGAAATTAAAGGGAGGAAAAAAGTTAAGGGACTTGATAGGATACATCAGCTTCGAGTCTTTTGAATGCAAATTTGCAGAAAAATCCGACTTGTCCTCAATAATATTATTGTTTAGAATCAAAATTATCCGAAATAATAACTTATTTTACCAGTTGTATTGGAAGAATATAAAAATTTTGCATAGTTATCCTAAAGGTGGTTTCAACCTGAAATTATGGGTTTGAAGAAAATAATTTTTAGAATGCGCTGTATAAGCATATGCAATCACAGAATATATATACTTATGGTATTAGTGCTATACAAAACAGTTATAATTATCGCAACAATCATCAATTATTTCTGCATCAGAAAAACTATTTCATTTGTTTTCAGGTACAACATGCATCTAAAACAATTGAGGCTGATAAACGTTATAAAGGTATTATCGATGTATTCAGGCGTGTGCCCGCTGAACAAGGTTTTGCATCACTTTGGCGCGGTAATTTGGCGAACGTAATACGGTATTTCCCTACACAGGCACTGAATTTTGCATTCAAAGATACTTACAAGAAGATTTTCGTTGCAGGATACGATAAGGATAAAGTAAGATCTTGTAATTAAAGTCCATAAAAAATGGACATGAAATTTGCAGTAATAGGTGTTTGTGTAAGACTTCAGAAAAGATATATGGATGAAATCATCTAGGTTATTGCAAAAAAAGAATTCTTCATTCTGATATAATATCATAAATCATGTCATTGCAGGATTTCTGGAAATTCTTTGGCGGTAATCTATTGAGTGGTGGTGCCGCAGGTGCAACATCCTTATGTTTTGTGTATCCACTTGATTTTGCTCGTACTCGTCTTGCAGTTGACGTTGGCAAAGGTGCAACCCGTGAATTCAATGGTTTGATAGATTGTTTAGTAAAAGTTGTAAAAAGTGACGGTCCAATTGGGCTTTACCGTGGTTTTATGGTATCGGTGCAAGGTATCATCGTTTATCGTGCAGCTTACTTCGGTCTTTTTGATACAATCAAAATGATGGTCACTTCAGACAAAAAGAAACTCAACTTCTTCGTTGCTTGGATGATTGCTCAGGTTTGCAGTTTGCTTGAAGTTTTGTTACTCTCTTTCATCAAATATCATAGAAAATTGGATTCGTAAATTTCCCCGATTTAGTCAAGAAAAAATTTGAACTTATTGTGCACTCACTGCATGATAAACGTGGGTTTTCGCTACTGTAATATTTTTGGCAAATTCCGATGTTGTTTTAGGTCGTAACTGTTGGATCTGGAATTCTGTCATATCCATGGGATACTGTGCGTCGACGACTGATGATGCAGTCCGGTCGCAAGGAAGTACTTTACACAAATACTTGGGATTGTGCAAAGAAAATTGTAGCCAACGAAGGAATCGGGGCAATGTACAAGGGTGCTCTTTCTAATATCTTCCGAGGCACAGGTGGCGCACTCGTATTAGCTATTTACGATGAAATCCAGAAATTCTTGTAAACTGCCAGTTGTAAGAAGTTTAGGTATTCCAAACATACGGGCGACATCTGGTTCCCTTCATCGTGTTCACTATATGACAGAATTCATTGTCAGCTGTATTTACGTCCAAAGACGTGCTCCATTTGTCGTACATAATGTTTGATCTTGTCATTTCTAATTATATACCTCTTTTTGTAACTTAGGATTTGGAAACTTGTCTTAATATTGTATTGTGTGGGGTGTGAGCTTCAACTTCAATTCGTTCGGTAATTTAAATCAATTTCTAGTAAAGTACCTCTTTACATTTTTTCAGTAGGATATCTCATTAAATTTTTCCAATAGATTACCTCATGTTTATTTCATTTATTCTTCAGTATTCTTTTATATGTTGTTATTAGATTGGCCATATATGGCAAAGCTCAGATTCGTTTGATATATGTTTCTCATAATTTCTGATAAACATAAGACGTCAATACGATAAAATCTTGTGATATTGACGGAATAGAAAAAACCAATCACTAACATGTCTAACTCTTTTTATTTCGCATCTTATATAAATAGGTGGATTTGTGGAAACAATAATTTCGTTAAGATTGGAAATGAGTATTTTGGAATTTGAGACTGGTTTACTTCAATTCAGTATTTTTGAGAAGTATTCATCGGCAAACGGAAATGTGATGAAAAGCGGAAGGTGAGAGCTCATTTCAACGATATGAATCGAAAAACCAGATTATAGGATTCGAATTGAAATTTAAAGAATTTCTCGTGTTGCATAAAACCAAATTTATACTCGTCGATATAATTAGCAAATATTCATTTATATGAATGGAAAAAGTGGGATGGAATGTTGGAAGGAGATGAAATTATAGCGATATATACTAAAAATTCGGGAAATCCAATAAAATAGGCAAAAATATCATTGCACAACAAGACGAGATCATTGATATATGATTTGACTTATAATTATCTCGAAATAATATTTAATGTAAATTGCTTAACAATCCATATCACTGAAATAGTCATGATGTAATGCTACTTCAGCATCAATACGATGAGATGGATTACAAACCAGCAGCCGCTAAAACAAACAAGTTTTTATTATTTGCATAACACAAATTACCATTGAAGAAGTCTCAATTTCCGAATTTTTCAACTGCAAGCATCTCGAAAGCAAAGAAGGATGGGTCATTTTCTTTTCATAAGTTTTTAAAGCATAAGTTGCTACTGTAACTTCCTACAGTGAAAAACGAGAAATTGAACCTGAAATGGGGAGAACCATATGTGGAAACCTCGAAAGAATTTGTTCCCACAATACCCAAAAAATGACATTAAAGATAAATAAATGCATAACACTTACCTGAAGCAAGTCACGTCCGCGAATGGGAAGATTAGGTACCACTTGTCCAATTGTAAGAGAAGGATGATATAGAGGCATCGGCTACAAGAAAACAATTCAAAATTTAATTTTGAGAAAAGTTAACAATGGAGAAGTAATATATTCTGAGACTTGGGACTGCAGATAATTTCTAAGAGAATCAAATTTGAGGTCCTGGAATTGTTGAAACTTCAAATTTTCAATAACCTTAAATTCTGGAAGCTGTGAAAGACCTGGCCATGTGGCATCCGTCGGAGTACCAAGCATTTTGAAAATCCTCTTCAGCTGATCATCAACATCAGCACCAGGGAAAAGCGGCCTTCCAGCATTTGAAATTTCTGGAAACTTCTAACACTAATAACTAAAAACTAAAAATTTAATGGGAAACGAAACAAAAAATAAAACCATTTATATTCCGCAAATAAGTAACCCACCGGCAAAGATGCATCCGGCAGACCACATATCAATTGAAGTATTGTAAAGTTTTGCACCGAAGAGGACATCAGGTGGTCGATACCACAATGTGACAACCTTAACTAATATTTTAAAAAAGATTTTGAAATAATTATTCACAGACTGCAGTAAATTAAATGCTCACATTACGAGTCATCAAATCATTTTATTCTGTAATGATTTAAGATAAAAATTCTAATCAAACCATTTTTGAAAACTCAGAAATAACTAAGTAAACAAACCTCAGCACTATAGCATCTAACGGGTATGCCAAATGCTCGTGCCAATCCAAAATCTGCCAATTTCAACTGCATATTAGTATTTATCAATAAATTCTGGGGTTTCAGATCACGATGAAGGACATTATGTGAATGACAGAAGGCTAATCCACATAATAACTGATGCATAAGGGATTTTACTATCTGAAAATTAAAATATTTGGCTGAAGCTTTTCCATTTGCGAATTTTTCGTTTACAATATGTCCTGAAACTTAAACTCTAAAATAGCAATGTTGAGAACACACCTTTAAAATTTTGGAAACTATAATTAGCTATCTTAAACCTCATTATTTAACTCAATGGCACGATTTAAGATTAAATGTATTGTATAACGTAAGATTTCATATGTTAAACAGTATGCCAATAAATCTAAATCATTTTCAAGGCTTCAAATTAAGAGGACAAAATATCTTTAGGAACTACTGCAATTTGTCTAAAAATTAATATATCTTTTTATTTTTAAAATAAATTAATATAGTTTGTAGAAAACTAAGATGAATTAATATATTTTGTCCAAAATCTTTAAATCAAAAAACTTTGAACAAAATATATTAATTCAAGTGGACTTAAGATTTGAATACCTCAGAAACAAATGAATAAAATAATGAACATTACTTGTTGATCGATTTCACCATTGCATGAATCGAAATATTTCTTTAAATCCTGGTTACAATATTCAAAAACTAACGTAAGCTTATGCTCACTATGCACAACATCATATAATCGCACGATATTCTCATGTTTGAGCTCTTTTAATAAACATATTTCACGTAATGCCGAACTTGGAACACCCTAAAAGATGTTTGCATATAAATGGATTCTGAAATATCATTATATTCTTCAGTTATTGAAACCAATAAATTCACCAACGGTCTAGTTTGTTAGCTAGATGGCCGAATCTTATTGATTACATCTAAGTATTAATAAACTGCAAAGAATAAGGACTATCAATTACTTTAAGTACCATTGATTTGCTGCGTCCACATACGACTAATTTACTAGATTTGATCACTACTGATTTAGTGATTTAAATCAGATTAGATATCGAAAATAAACAACAAGGAAATAAACCTCATCGTCATCATCCAAACGTACACATTTCATTGCCACAATCTCTTGAGTATCACAATTCTTAGCCTTGAAAACAGTTCCATACGTGCCTAAAATCTTTGATAAATTAAGGATTATGATGCACTTCATATAATTCTTACAAATTACAACAGTTCCACAAAAACCAGCGCTTTTAAAAGTATCATTTAATATTTTTGCAGCTTGAAATTTTAAAAATTGTAGATGAATTGCAGAAAAGTTCAGATTTTAATTTGAAAAAATTGGGCTGAAAAGTGATGGGTGCTTTCATATTCTAATAAATTTGGAAATGACATTTTATAAATTCGAGATATTTAGGAATATTTCTGCACTCTATTCTAGACAAATAATGAAAGTAATTTTACATCAGTGAATTTAAAAATACAAGTTAAATTGCGAATTCAACTCTGAGACTTTATCTATTTATTAATTATCTTTTTATTTGTTAGATTAGCAAATGAAAAAACTGATTGTTTGAATAATTTTCAAAATAAAATTAAAATTTTGAGTTTTTTCCTTAAGCAGATAGATCAGAGAAACTTCATACTTTGCACTAAAGTAAAAAATAAAAAACAGAGAAGCAAATAAGTAAGACAAACCTTCCCCGATTTTCTCCAATTTCTCGTAATTTTTCATTTCACGTCAACACGTCTTTTATTCATCTATATCACGTTGATATTTCGAGTATGACGTTCTTCGATAACGCTTTACGTTTGCGTTTGACATAAATATACTTTCTCACTTTTTAGTATAATATTACTTTTGCTGGCTAATCCATTATATTTTCTGCTATGTTAATATGATATATCCCGAAATAAATCTGAAATTTATTATAGGAATCATACAGCATGCACCGAATTAACCTAATAATTAATTAATGAAACTAATAACAAACAAAATCCCTAATCCAATTAATCTCCAAATCTCGGAGTACATTTACGGGATGAAAAATTTTCAGAATGATGCCGTCACAAGAAAACACACGTTTCTTAATTCTCGTTTCTTCCGAGAATTCGCGGGGTGAGGGTATCAGGTACAGTAACGTCTGGTGTGGTAAATGAGTTTATATATGTCTGTTTGTATATGTTGTATATGAAACTATGTTTTTGTATATTTATTAACACAATAAAATCAATTTCCTTAGAAGAATTCCGCATCCTGAGATTTTCCGGAGATTGGATTTAATGGTTTATGGCTTCCAGGAAATTCTATTACTTTGAGAAAGTATGTGTCATCGCGAAGATCAGTATTATAATTATCACAGGAAATCAATACGTAGGGCATAATGTATCGGAGATAATCAATACAGAAGGGTCATCAATGGCATGAAGCATTACGAAGGAATGTTTATGGGAATTTCAAAAATTCTTTCGGAATACTCAAAAATCTTATTTTCTTTGACAGATGTGTTCAATATTCATTCAGTCCTTTATACATATTTTTTATTGATCGATAAGTATTTCACGAACAGACATAATCTGAAAAATATTTCTAATTATAAATTTTTCGAATTCTTCATAATTTCATGGAACATATAAGCGATTTTAATAAGCATTTTAATATTTAATGTGAGTGTTCACAGGACAGTTTTTGGAGGCATCTTCATCCGAGCTAAACGAAGCTTTTGCAATTGGGAGAAATCCAATCGGAAATTACTGAAAACATTCGCATCTCAAAACTTTACTTATTGACCGGATGATAGCATAAGCATGTATTTATATCCAGAATACTTCCACCGTAGCACTTCTTTCTGATACAGTTGCAGGTACACGTTTCATCATTCCACGCCTTATTTGGACCTTAAATATAACGCTTTTTTTTTCCTAACTTTTAAACTTTTTCAAATTTGCGAAATATTTTTTCGCTTATTTTTAAGCAAAAAGCGAAAAGGTTTTGGTAGTTTTAAAAAGTTGAAAAGAAGCTAAGAAACTAATAGAAAAAGTTTAAAAAAGCTAAGAAACTAATTTTTCATCCAATATGGAGTAGGAATTTCAAAATCTAAATGAAACAAAAAATTAAATTCCATCGTCTGAATATAATTTGGAAGTTATATCTGTTCAATTAAAACGAGGGTTTGAAATCTACTTATTTGATTGAAAAAAAGTTATGCATCAAGTAGATTCATCCGATTGAAAAAGGGAATAAAATTTTATGCATATAATCAGGAAAAGAAATTGAAATTTATCTCTTTGATTAGATATACACGTACAATCCATGTATTTAATTAGTATTAGGGACTAAAGTTTTTCTATCGGATTAAAAGGGAGAATTAAATGGGTAAATTTGAAATCTATTTGGAATTAAGATGAGGAATTGAGATTAAGTTCGGTTTAGATAAGGAATTGAAGTTCAGTTTATAGGGAACTATAATTTTGTTATCTAATCGCAATACATCTAACTGGTTATAGCAAAGGATTAAAGTTCATCCATTCAGTTGTTATAGAATGTATTTAAATTGAAAAATTTTTCTTTTTTTTTTTAAAAAAAAATTGAAAACCTTGACAATCCTTTTTCTCTTCTCTATTCCTGCATTCGCAGTCACAATTCGGACCAAAAATTTTATTCTGCGGGCATTGAATATCTACATCAAACCGGCTACATTCTCGGCAACTGCAAGCAGCATGTTGTTCGATTGTTATATTTCTCGTTTGATTGATTACAAACAGATTATGACCAGAATACAACATTTCAACAATCTGCAAAAATTGTCACACAATTTCATCTGTAGGTAAAAAAACAGGCAATAATCCGTAATCTTTTTGTAAAAAAAATATTTCCTATTAAATTTATTTATAGAAAGAAAAAAAAAAAGCAATTCAAATATTCATCTGATTACTTTTTGTTTGCTTTTAAAATTATTTTAACACTTGTTTGTCTATCTGTCCTTTTTTCTCTTTTTTTTTTTCCTCTGGTATTGGATGATGCAATTTTATGATCGTCAGATAAATAATATATGATTAATTATGCATAAATAAGTTACAAATAATCAGTTAATAAGTGAATAAGTTATTAATTTTACGAAAAATCGAACGATTTTATTAAATGAAGCATAAAAATATGCTGGAAATGCATCAAAATGTTGAAAATTATTCCTTAATATATAATACATAACAAGTTTAGTTATAGTGATGTTACTATATATTACTATATACGATGCATAATCGTACATTAATTATCAGACCAGAAAAGAAAAATAAGACAGCCTGTTATATCAGTTATTAGTTTGTTTCGTTTATTTGTTTTATTTAATTTGGGTGTTTTAGGATTTAATGATAGGATCGTTTTAGCTTACTGGAAATGTAAATGTTTTACGTTAATATTGCGATTATCTACAACATTTCTTATTAATAAATATAATTAGTTTATAGATCATAAATACTTGCAATTTTTTTATTGATCGATATAAACTTATTGAAATAATAATAATGTTACCTGCAATATTTTTTGTGAATAGATAGATTTGGGATATAAATAAATACATTGATCACTTAGGTTTGGATATTTCGAGTAAACTAAAAATATTGTTAACTGTTATTTGTTACGTGTATGGATTAGAATGTTATCCATGTGAAATAGAGCGAAATGAAATGAAAAAAGCAACGGAAAAAAAAATAGAAATGAAATTGTCTATTTCAGAATGTTACCGGTTGTTGAATATATTCAATACTGATTGGATGGCAATGTTCGGTAAATTCACAACATGATCCAATACATTGTGTTACTTCATAGCATCTCGGAAATATTAATAATCCCGGATCAGGATTTTCCGGTAATATAGGAATACAGGTTTTTTGCAACTCGCATTTATCTTCACCTTGTCGAACCTTGCTTAGTATATCCAAGCTCTTCCTTGTATTATCTGCATTATAGATTATTTTATTTTATTATAAATATAAAGATAATAATTAACTATGCTTATAATTTTTTTTTGAAGGAAAAATTAATAAATTGAATGATTCGAAGAGTGAATGAGTTTTTTTTTTCTTTTTTTTCCTTAATAACATTAGATCGCATATTCCCTAGGATTAGTGTGAATAATACCATGTGAACTTATAAAACATTATGATTTAGAAATATAAAGTAAAATATAAAAATATTTGCATAAAAGTGGAAATTTATTATGAAAAATGATTTTCCAACACTTCAGTTTTTTCTCTTTTAATATAATGATAATTATTTTATAAATGGGAGATTATTATTCATCGATTAATCGATGATTTTTTTTTTGGCACTGTTTTTCAAATTATTCATTTGAGATTTTGACACTCGTGTTGATTACTGTAGCACTTATGTTAGATATAAAATTTAAATAGATGGATTTTTTAGTTAAATTGGCAAAATAAATCTTAGTTAAATTGAATTTGCTAATAATATAAGAAGATGGTATTGATATTTTTATTAGTTCATATTTGAAAAACTGTCCAAAATTTTTTTCAAATTGAGAAGGAATTTGACTTGAGCAGTATTTAATTTGGTTAATGAAGACTGTTTAAATTTATGATAGTGTAAAGAGATAAATTTTTTTTTTTTATTTTTCTTTTCTTTTTTCTTCTCTCTCTTTTTTTTACCTCTCTATCATACATCCTATCTGTTGTACATATTTTTCGTTGTTCATGTAATTAAGTACTTATTCATTCCAATAGATCATTGGTAGGTGGCGTTTTATTTGCATTTTTGAAAATTGATGTCATTCGTAGATATAACGGATATTTTGTATTTAAATTTTCTAAAAAATGAAAAAACCTCTCTGTCTTAAGATTCATCGATTTTTAATTATAAATTTATTTATTTGACAAATTTTCACCGATACTTTTATCATCATTTATTTATATTATAATATTTGCTTGACAATATGCAAGTAGTAGGAATGGAAATTTCGAATACAAAAGCGAATATAAAAGCTAATGATAATTGTTAAAAAAATAAAGAAATTCAAAAATTATTTTTTAGATGAATTACTGCGATTAAATGTATCATTTTACAAGATGAATTAGATATTTGGAGTTAGATTTTCGAAATTTCGCCACAAAGATTCTTGCGGAAACTTTTAAGAGGTTATTACAGTTACATGTATCAATTACGAACATAGTGTACCTAATTTCATAACTCATAGATGTTTTGAAATTGATTTTATATTCCTTTTTCATAGTTTTTGCACAACTTAAGAATCAATCAGATATTATTGTTTAATGCTGTTATTGAATTTGTTATTATTACTATTACTATTATTATTATTAATTATTATTTTGTTGTTCCATTATCATTACTGCTGTTATTAGTTTTTATTTTTGTTATTATCATTATTATTACTGTTGCAATATAATTACGCAAATATGAAGAAGTGAGATCCAAATAATAATGATAATAATATTATTTAAGCTTGTGATTTTTGAAATCATAAATTATTAAAAATTTTCTGCAGTGCATTAAGTTGATTTTATTTTTTTTTTTTCAGACTCTAATAAAGAAGATAATGAAATGTGCAAAAATGAACAAACCGTCGATGTCTTGACGAAAATCGGATTTTCTTATATTAATTGATGGATCAAGTGTAGAAGCTCCGTATATCTTAATCTTGCCCCTCATTTTTGATCGTATTTCTGCAGGTTGTAATTTCGTTTGATCCTTAAAGATTGGTTCGTTTTCGTTTGCAAGTAAATGTGGTGCATATGAAAATTGTGTGATAGATAGCAGATCATCAAATGTATGCGCTTCACGTATCCTTTTACGTAAATCATCAGGAATGACTTTTTGCGCTGACGAATGTTCCTTTAATAGTAGTAGTAGTAGTAGTAATAGTGATAGTGGTACTATCGAGATAATCAATGACATAATCTGTAATATATAAGATTGCAGTTGATTTTATTTAAATAATTTAATTTATTTAACATTTAAGAGAATTTAAACACTGGTTATCGTTTTTCATCAATCTTAATATGTATTTTCAAATGCGTTCTATCTGTTTCGGATCCAATAAAGTTGCAGAAAATTGAATTTATAATTATTACTTTAATCATTAGTGATAATAAGTTGCAATACATAAAATCGAAAGTAATTCATTCTAACAATTGAAGAAGTTTAAGATAAAGATTTATCGTTTTTCACTAATTTTAAGGTTTGTGCTCTGGAACATCTGCTGATTGAAGTTTAATAAAGTTGAAAGAAACGAAATTAAAATGAGATTTCGAATTCATAATAAGAAAAGGGAATTGATTTTAAGGGGAATAAAGGATATGAAAGAAATGAGATCTTCTATTGGTTGAATGATTAGAAGGACTTCGGCTTGAGCAACTGTGTTTCGAGCATTCTATCATCTGTTAAATGCCATATGATTAGTTTTCCTCTTTCATTTTTTATCGAACATTTAATTTTTATCTTTTTTCAACAGCTATATCAGAAGAATTATTGATTTGAGATAGTTTTTGAAAGGAAGAACAGGAATTTTTCCCATTTTAAATTTTCACAAATAGTTTATTTTCTTCAAAATGAAATAGTTCACAATTGAGGTAGGCCATTGACTTCGAAAAAAACAAGACAGCTGGTTATTTTTCTGGAGATAGATATGAGCGGAAAAGTGAAAGGAACGAAATTGGAGTTTGAAATGATATTAACTTTGCTGAATTGTGGAATGTGATAATGAAATAACACTGTAATATAATATCTGTAAAATTTATTATACATTAAATTTTTAAATGTTGAGTGATGTTGAGAGGCATTCGTGCTGATTCATAAGTGCTAGTTTTTCCGATTATATAAGGACATCGTGTTAAATTCATTCATTTTCAAAACATAAATTGGTTCAATTGTATAGTTTTATTACAAAGATTTGGACTTTGGTCTTTCTTTTTATCACAATGAATCTCTCATACTATGTATTTGATGTTTAATTAAAAGGATGGCCAAAGCTAGTTGTTGGGAAAAATCGGGAAAAACCCGATTTTTAATCTGTTTAAGCTATCAATCACCTTAGGTCAATGAGGCTTATTTAATCATCTTTTTCTCTTTTCATTTCATTTTTACCTACTAATTAAGTTTCAAGGGAGATAAGCCTTTTTTTTCTCTGATAATCCATAGTTTATTAATTGCTTTATTATGTTATTACAGTATATGACATATATGGTATTGAATAATCGCGTTTTTCAGATAATCAAATTTTTTTAAAAATCTTCGTATATTCTGACTTGGTAGTTAGTTTAGTTCTAGGGTCATCATGTAAAGTATTGTTTAGTATAAGCCATCTCTGAAAGTTTTTTTTTTTTTTTTTCCATTTTATATTCCAGAGATATCGTTTCAACATTTTATTTACTTGATTAAACGTTGATCTTAGAATTTCAATTTCATTTCGATATTTTTTTGAAATAAAATTATTGATCTGTTGTTTGAAAGAAAAGGTACATTGGTACGGTTGAATGAATTTTGATAAATGTGGTATTGGAAATAATGGAAGTACTAATGCTGACTGATTTGCCCTCTTTTCACTTCCAATATATACCTATGGAAGGTATGCTACAATATCATTCAGTCACTTTTCTCGTCTGTGATTTTTTATCAGACAAAAATTTGTATTCAGTTGCAAGCAAATCGTCTGAAATGATTGTTTGTAATTGATCTTTAACAGTATTAGTGATATTTCACAGTTTGAATTTTGTCGTAATTATCCGTAATTATGATTTATAACTTATAGAATTCTCTATCTGTTAAGAGCTATTTGCACTTTTGTTTTTATTTTTTTTGTAATTATCGGTAATTATGATTCATAACTTTTCTCAGCAGATGTTTTAGATTTTTTTGTTATGCAAAAAATCCAAAAAAAGAATTCAAAAAATCCAAAAGACGTTCTGATTTTAATATGCAAATATAAACATTTTAATTTCTCATTTTAGGCGAAATTTGTTCGAACTTTGTGATGGAAGTCGAAATAAGGAAGTATGAGACAACAAATAGTGGAGTGAACTTTCAAAATATTTTATGAGAAGTTATTGTTGACAAATTCGGAATATTATTTGTTGAGATGCTTACAATTTGCTTGAGATGATATGACGCCATATCGTTGGATAACTTTGCTTACTTATTAATTAACTTAATAAATTGCTCTGTAGTTTCACAAGTGATCCGACTAACTTTTATTTATCTCTTTTATTTACTAAATAAGTTTGTTTACTATATAAATAAGCAAGATAAATGAAATCCAATTAATCTATTTACTTATTTGCACATTTATTTAGCTTATGAGTGAAAACAAGTTCATCTTTCATCATCAGTTGACAGTCAATTGATGTCATCACTTGATGTGTCATCGATTGATGTCATCCGTTAATGAAACATAATTTAACATTAAAACATTTGATAGATAGCGCTAATCATTGTGTCTGTAAATGTTTGGTGACCCATAGCAAAAACAAGTAGTAACTGATAGTAGTATTGATTGTGGCGGAACAAGAGGACAGATGGGGATAATGTTGATATATTGTCCAATATGGTGCCATTTTCCAATCATATGGTCTTCAATGGTTGCATTGTTTGGCAGATGATAAGAACAATAGCATTTAATTGGATAATACCGTGCAGGAAGAAGTTGATGGTGATCGAATTGAGAAGGTAGGTTGAATTAGAAAATTTCATTTAGTGTTAGTAATTATTATCGAAGAGACAGGTTCGGGAAAGGAAGTTGGTGACAAAGAAGAGACAAATATTTATATGTGTGTATCGATGTTTTATATATATTAGGAATATTATAGGTAATAATAGTACCTCAGGTAAGTAAGACAATGAATAGAAAATATTATGTACACTAGTGGTGAGATATTTTGAGGGATGTTTAAATAAAGAAATTTTTATATGATATATATATATCGATATTCTCTATAAAGTATATGTAGTATTGTTTGATTATTAAATAAAATGAGATATTGAAATGAATGATTTTTCAAAAAGATAATAATTGGATTAGGATTAGATGATGAGATGGAGAAGATTGACAAACAGTGAGTGATGGTAATATTATAAAATATGTGAATGTAACAATAGTAATAAAAGGTCAGAAATGAATATGATCTTAATCAATTAGGGTAATGTATATTGGGTTTTTTTTTTCTGTTTTACAAATGACAAATTACTTATATTGAGATAAGATTATCATTTGCTGAATATTATTTTCGAGAAAATGAAATTTTTTAGTTATAATAAAAGCAAAATTTGACTTATTGCCTTTCTTTTCTTTTTTTTTTTTTTTTTGACAAAATGAAATCGAGTTGTTTATCGTTTCAGTTTTTTGATAATGAAGAATGATGCTTGTTTCAAACATAGGGAAAATTGTTTAAGTTGGGTGATATTAAGTGAACAATATTATCACTAGTTATATGATGTGAATTAGTTGTGTTAAAATGATGATTTTTTAGTATGTTTAGTAATGAAAGGTGATTTTTTTTCTGAAGAATGATTATAAAGATATGGTAATTTAGGATAAAAATTTTTTCTCTTTCTTTCTCATTCTTTCAACTTCTCAGTTTGTTTCAATTTGAATTTCTTATCAGTTTAATTCCACATTCCTGAAAATTTCTAAATAACCTGTTTAAAACGATGGAAAAAAAAAACTATAAAGATGAAGTAATTTTATTATCCTGAAATAAAATCATGTAGTTTGGGTAATATTAAACTCGTTTCAATAATAATTATTGTATTATAAATAGATTAGAAACAATGATCAGTGTGATGGGGTCACCGAGGTCATTAAGAAATCATCGTTAATCCTTTTTGTATATCCATTAATTGATATCTCTCCTTACCATGTATATGAATTGTAGATGAGAATTGCAATTTCGAATTGCTTTACAATGGTATGTGTATTGCATTGATCCTTACTCTCTTTATTTTACATTGCCTAAATTTCTTTAGCTTTGCACGAAAGTAAACAAAGTGTTTGGAAAGACTGGATAATTTGTCAACAGTTCGATTTTATCTTTATTACTTTTTTCGACCAACTTCTCGTTTTCTTGCTGAAACATTTATTTCTCATAATTATGAGCAAATATTAGTTTTTTTATTTTTTCTTTACCGATAATACTTTTAATGGATAAAAGATGGCTGTGATATATTGAATCATTTTTTTCTCGATTCATTAGGTAATTCGTGTTTTTTCATTTAATTGATTAATTATTATTTGTTATCTTTTAAAAAATATACTTTTTAAAGTTTCATTTTTATTATCTTTTAGAATTTATCATCAATTATTTTACATCAATAATCTATCTTATAGTTCGATTAATAATACCTTTGGAAAAGTTGACCTTCACCCATGACTTCCTAACATTCACTCTGACAAATTGCAAAAGTAAAAAAGATGATGCGCTGCACTAAATGTCATTGATTATTTTATCAAGATTTATTATTTTATAAATTTTTTTCGACTGTTTTTTTCTTTCCATTTCTTTTTTGTTATAATATTTTTGTATCTGCTCTTATCTGTTTGCCATTTTGTTTGTGCCTTTATTTTTCTTTTTTGTTGATGTATTTATTATACATCAGCAAAAAAAAGAAATTAAATTAATATGAATTTACAGATATTAAATGCCTTCGAAGAAAAATTAGTTAATTGATATACATTTAATTAAGTAATATTTATTTACAGATATTAAATGACTTCAAAGGGAAAAGAAATTTATAATACAATAAAACGTTCCCTTGGTTCTCAAGCATTTAGCATTGCTAGTTCATCGAATCATACGAATGGAGTTCGATATGTTGGTAATACTTCATCCAAATGGATACATCCACCTGGTTTGCTAATTTATTGATTTCCAATTTTGATGAAAATTTCCAGAACCATCTAGCATCATAATCGTTTCTCTTTTAAAAATATTCTGAAGTTTTTTTTTTTTTCTTTCGTGAAATGGTAAGGTAAATTTTACTATTTATAGATGTATTGCTAAATGGTCGCGTTGAATATTCCGTAAAAATGCTTGGTTTTGCGGAAGTATCAGAACCAAAAGGAACGCATGTTATTCGAGATGCTATTCATGCAATACGGTTTCAATTGCAAGTAATAAGTTTCTTTCTTTCTTTTTTTTTTTATTCTTTAATTTTTTTATTTTTGTTTTTTTTTTTTACAAATCTTTAATTTTTTTATTTTTGATCTCTTTTTTCTTTCGATCTCTCAAGATGTCTTAATTTTAGCCGTAGAATAGTGTTTTAAATTTTATAACAAGTGTCATTTGGCGAACTGCATTCGTAACATATTTCAGAATTCCGTTTTTCGAAGTATGATCTGATTTAAGAAAAAACATTGAATAATATTTTCTGACAGTCAGATAAAAAAAAGTATTCTGAATATTGATAATACTGAGGATGAGTTCTATTCTTTCCACAGTCGATCACACATATTGGGAAAGATTTTTGAGTTTCGTTGCTCAAAATCTTAAAACAAAAATAAAATCCAGCGATCAGTAAGACTACATCCTATACCCTTTTAATATTCTCATAGCAATTCAGGTGAGTCGAGGAGTTACGGGGCATTCAGGAGCAAAGCTTAAAAAAGTGGATTTGCAAATTAATGTGGATGGTTTAACAGTTATCGAAACAAAAACAAAAATGATTCTGTTCAAATATCCCCTCCATCGAATTTCATTTTGTGCCGATGACAAGCAGGTTAAAGTTTTTTTACAACCTTTTTTTAGCCTTGTTTGCTGGCAAAGTAATTGCCAGAAATTGATTTTGTTTATGCATGAATATTTACATATGTAAATAGTTTGCTTCCCTTTATTCAATCTTTTCAATTAAGATGAATAAATAGCATCTAAGAAATTGGTAACCTATCTCCTATAATATCTTTTTTTTTTTTTTATATCACTCGGAAATAAGGCATGAAAAGCAGACGAGTGGAAGAATGAGAGTAGGAACATACCGGTGATTAGTAAGTCATAGGATACATAGGTAAGTAGATTACTGTTCTGTTCCAGAAAAATAGTTGAATGATCATCCTCAAAAACAAGAAGTTAATTGATTGGGAATCAACTCAATGTTCGCATATGATATTTGCATTTAATGTTTTCTGTACCAAATAGGAATTATGTTTCAGGATAAGAGAGTTTTTTCATTTATTGCCAAGGCCGAATCCTCCACAAGACACGATTGTTTTGTCTTTTTAAGTGAGAAATTAGCAGAACAGATTACTCTCACCATCGGAGAAGCTTTTGATCTTGCATATCAGGTAAGATTATTTGAGAATTTTAACTGGACATTGAATAGTAGGGGTGAATAATTTGGCAGTTTATTTTATACATTAGGATTTCATAATTATATTCTCATATACAAGATGAGCTACGCTGCGAGTTAGAATAAATTGTTGCAAGCTTTAAATGATCCATGAAGATTTGGTAGCGAATATTGATGGACTTGATAATTGCAGAAATCTTAAAATTTAAAGTTTTTATCTGTAATATGATTTTAACTCATATTTAACGCATGTTTGCTTTGCGTCCATTTTTTTCCGTTTTCTTTCAGAAGTTTCTGGAAAAAAATGGTCGAGATTTGGAAAATAAAAAGCAGTTAATTATGCTAAGGAAGCGAATAGCGGAATTGGAACAAGAAAATAATGAGCTTAAGGAGAAACTTTATGCACAACAAAAACAAAAGGTTTTTTGTTGTTCATTCTTCAGTACAATTTTCCTTAGCATCCCAAAGAATAAGAATTCTTCCGAAGTTTAAAAAAAATTTTTTTAAATCTGTTCCGATGTTTACAATGAATTCTTTTGACTAATTCAATTGATAGGAGAGTTCCGTGCCACCTCTACCAACTTCACCGATGCCTCGTGAACCACCTCCAGGAATCATACCAAATTTAATGAACGATATAATACCCGCAATTGTCCCACCGCCAGCTATTCCACGAAGACATCATGCAAATACTACGATAATAAATAATCATACGAACGCTATGATGATAAGTGATCCCACTGTAAATTTTCCACAGGTTCGATCCTAGCTAATTGTTTAATTTCGAAACTTCATTTTTAAATCCTGATTAGCAACTGATTAGATGAAGCATTTGACACTGTGCAGCTTTTTTGACTTAAAACATTATCCATTTACTATATCTATCATTTTTTAATTAGTAAGAAAGTGATATCTTAGTAAAAGCCTTGGTTTTTTGAATTTTATATCACTGATAAAAATCATATCAGTTTTGCAATTTGCAGCAGATTTATTAAATAATTTTTTACCATAATTGCTTAGATGCAAGACTTTTGAAGGAAAGTAATGTTTTCTTAGCAAAGAATTTATTCCTGTTCCATTCTTTTTTTTTCTAACATTATTAGCAATAGGATTGGAGTGCATTATCTCGATCAACAAATCTTGCTAGAATTGAACCGAATAATTTCAGAATAGTTTGTTAGATAGGGAAAAATAGTTTCTGAACTAGAATTTTATTTTTTAAATGAACTGTTTTACTTCAGGAAGATGCCATTGGCTGATGAATCACTTTTAATTTTTTTTTAAAGTAGAAATTATTTGATTTAGGATTCTTAAATTGTTTCTTCTAAATAACGTTTTACTACAACAAAGTGCATTATGTTACGGCGGGATTCATCATTTTTATAAATTCTTCTTAATGGGAGATTTTAGATGGTACATACTCGAGTTCTAAAGCAAAAATAAGCCGTAGAAGCAAGGATATCATCTATCCTCTTTAATGTTTTACCATTTATAATTTCATTTATAAAGTACTTTGAATGATTTAGGTCGGGAGACGTTTAGAAAATTTGCAACTGGATAAAATGGAAGATTTATTTGATGATGAATTTGATCCGCGCGCCGATGAAAGGAAAAAAGTAGCAGTAGGAGAGAAAAAAGAAAAAGATAAATTTGGCCTTGATCCCTTTGGGGATGATTTCATGAACGATGTCCTTGTATATCTTTTTGCTCATTCATTTATTTATCTTTTGCTCAACTTTTGATTCAATAATATTATATAGCTGTTTAATTCATTAATATATCACAGCATTTCCAATTTTTCATTTTTGTCCAATTTCTCGAAAGAGAACCACATGAATTACACACGTGACTAGTGAATTTCTTCTACATCTTCTCCAATAAATCTTTTTTTGTTTTGTAGAGTCTGGAGCGGAAGCCATTTTCCGATGTGCCATCTACTTCAGAACACGAACCAACACCGGAACAATTCGATGAGATGTTATCAATAGTAAGAAATTTGAATCTCTTTTTTTAGAGTAAGAAAAGGCTAACTCAACACTTTATATATTGAATAACAATGTTATACATGCTATTGTTTTCCTGAAACTGTGATCTCTTTTTTTCGGATTGATTTTTACTAGTTTAGTAAAAAAGCAAACTTTCGTGTGGCAAGAATAATCCGAAATTTCTGGAATTTTCATGGGAATATCAGACTAAATTCATGATGTGGTATCTGAGAAGAATGGCTTATTTTTTGATTATTCTGGAGTTATATATTTGTAGCTATTGTTGCTTTTCAGGTGGACAAACGATTAACGGAATTACGAGATGGGTTTGCTTCCGGAATTTTAGCAATGGGTGATACGGGTGATGCAGCACGTGATCTGCACAATATTTATAGTACAACAGTTCAGTCTCCAGAAACAAATACCGGTGAAAAGGATCAAACAAAAGCCGCGCAAAATGGTCATACTTGACCAGATTTTAAGCAATTTTTGCTTTCTGGAAAATTGTTAAAATTACACTGCGCAAATTTTATACCACATATTCTTTTGAAAATTGATGAAATTTTATCAAATCTTTGGAGAGAAGTGACTAAAGACATTTGTCAAGAAATAGACAGCAGGAGAGCTCTCTGCTGAAACAATAACTAAATGGTTAATTTTGAAGCAGGTCAAGAGAATAAAAGTATGTATTCGCAGAACATATATTCGCAAATTTAGTATTTTTATTAAAAAAGTGCTGTATATTTTAATATTTCATAAAAGCGAAGGAAGCGATGTAACTTAAGAAATTATCTTTTTTCGTTTTTATTGGTAGTCTTATGGGATTTCTAAAGTAATCAAGCAATATATATTTAGTATAATTTGAATGGATTTTAAGGACTTAACAATTTGAAACTCTATTGTTTCAAACTGAAGTTTGGAATTATTATTTTTAATGTTATGTCTTGATTGTAAACAAGGACAATGCCAGCAATTATTTCATCAATTCTTTGCTCATTGTTTCAAGCGATCACAAATAGTCGTTAGTCTAGCGCTAATTTCGGTAGTACTCTTCACAGGTTATACGCGTATATAATGTAATTCTTCCGAGAAATTACCTTGGAAGAAGAATGAATTATTTTGCAGAATCCGAGAATCTGTCAATTTAATTTTACAAAATTCTTCTGCCTTTTTTACACTTTAGCTTTTATCGAAGAAAATTTCATGCCTTAATAAGTTTTTCCGCTTGTCCCTCTTTTTTCTCACTTTTCGGAGTTTCTGATATATTGAGGGAAAACTTGCTGGAAATGATTTATTGCATAATATTTGTATGACAATATCACTGAATGAAATATAATCTCATTTAAATATATTATTTATCTCTATCAATGCACATTTACTTCTGTCGATTCTTATTCAGAAGAAAAAATGTCTGCATGTGTATCTTGCAAATTCATGAAAAAAGAAAACTTGTTATGATTCTTTCACATGTATCTAAAATTATAGTTAAGTATAAAAAGATACTGATTTTCCTCGGAATCATGAATCATCGACAGATTATTGTTATAGTGAAATTTAGTGAGAATTTGAATTGCTTTAACATTTCAATCTGATTTATCACTATTTTTTTTTGCTGTGTGTCGCGGAAGAATTTAATCATATGTCTAGCGTATCCTTTTCAGGGTAACCAGTAGTGTATAATAGCAACAAACAAGCATTTTATCCAGGCTTCAAAAATTGTTCAATTATTGGGAGAGTTATTTTCATAACAGTCCACGGTATTATGTTTTGTGAAATCTGATCGTCTTTCAATTTTCCCGGCTTTTCTTTATTCTCTCTCTCTCTCTCTCTAAGGGGAAAAGAAAGGCAGTGGAGAAAGTAATTGGAAGGGGATGAAATGAGAGGAGAAAAAGAAAAATGAAGGGGCGAGGGAAAATGCGAGAGTGATAAAAACTGAGAGATGGAGAACGCGAAAGAGTGCAGGGTGCCAGTGATTTAGGACGGGAAAGAAATGTCAAAATGGATAGGGATTGAAAATTAAGAGTAAGAAAAGAATTGCTCCAATTTTTTGGTTTCGTAGATGCTAAATTGCCTATACGGTTAGGTTTCTGTCTGTAAACATTATGCTTTGTTTACTTGTTTGTTTATCTCGGTTTATTTACATTTTTTGACTAACTTCTTCCAATATATTTTTGGCAATTAACTTGTTTAGTATCTATATAAATAAAATTATCCTCATGAAAAGGGGCTTTTTGAGTTAAAATTTCGAGGTTGTGTCAATAGGATCAGTATCAGCAGCAGTTCAATTTTGAAGACAATTTCAACAGCATGAGCGATAGTTGAGCAGGAGCAACAGCAGTGGTGAAGTTGAAAGAGGACAAAGTTACAAAAGGAAAGTACGGCAACCACAGTGAGCATTCAAATGATAATTAATGTCTTAATTATTTGTATATTTTTTATTTATTTTTTACTCTTTTATAAGCGCGATATTGCTTATATCGTATGAACTCAGTAAAGGCATTTGCTGACTTAGGTGACTCACAATAGCGAAGAGAAGCAATCTCCAATCCAATTAAACTACAAATCAAATTACAAACTGTCAGATCTTTTTCCCCGACAAAGGGGAAATCATGGTAAATAGGGAATATTAAAGTTTTAACAGCGCGACATAGTTTCAAAGGGACCAATAAACCGGGAGGATAAATATGTTTGCCGCCAACAAATCATAAAGCGACATACTGAAGGAGGAGGACTCCCGAAGGATTTAAAGGGTCAAGACTTCGGAGCTTGCGTCAGTTTTAGTCATCCAATTCGACCGCAACAGGAGTTCAAGTTCAAATTCAGTCGCAAATCAATTTCGAGGATAGTTCAGATGTAATTGATCTCCTATAGTTCATCTAAATAATGCCTAGCAGAAGATGAAACTTAGTCATTGTAATCGCAGAATGGATGCATTACTGCAATTGATTGCAAACAAATGGAGGTTGAATGGGCTTCAACGAATGAGCGAAAGAATGGCTCAAATAACTACCGAGAAAGCAGCAGAGACTTCAGGATACACGTTTTCGAGCACGGCTTAAAGTGGCTGAAAGACGTCAATAAGAAACAGCAGATCAGCGTCAAATACGACTTCGTGTTCAACAATTACGCGATTATAATCGCCTTGCATTCCGGTACAATCCAGCTGATAGTTATAGTTGGGTCAGCTTTTTCTCATCGGTACCATGACTGAAATGTGTTCTCATTGCAAGGTTCTAAAATCTAATGGAGAAATGAAAGAAAATGTGTTGCGCCGCCGAAAAAATTAAACTGTCTCAACTTGGAGAACCATCAGAGCCATTAAAAGCTTGGCTTGCAGATATACCGTCAAATCAAAGATTTCTAAAATCGGGAAATACAACTCCTGTTTGCAAATGACGTCTTGATGCAGAAATTATAGCAGTTCAATTCATGCCAACTTTCAAAGTGAAAGGACAAATTTATTATAAAGCCAGCTCCCTGCTAATTGTCAATAATAGAGTTGGAGAAATCGTTTTCATAGATGCATCAGAAGAAATGGTCCCTAATTAGATTGATTTTGGCAACAATTCGATCCTAAAATGACATTAGCTTAGCTTTTGCATCATCCGGAATAGTTGCAATATTGCTATCAGATGGAAGAATTGCTCATTCCGCTTTGAACTTGCCATTGAACATGCAATTGATTAAAACCTCCATATACATTTTTATTTATATAGACTAGCTTTACCCAGTCATGTATTGCCATACTAGGTGCAGTCCAGCTAATATTTACTATATTTACACTTCTTTTCCGCGTATTTGTCTAGTCGACTTACTTTTGCCTTAATTTATTTCGTCCAAAATATGCTGCTATAATAAAGCTGATAATTTTTATAGTAGGTAATTGTCTATCACTATTCAATTTTATTGTTAAACTTACTAATTTTTCTAAAAATTCTCTTCTTAATGTAATGATACTTATGTGATGTTATCCGAATTACTTGTTTTATTCTTTCTTCTTTCAATAATAGTTTTATTTATTTGTTCTTTTGCTTTTTTTGCTTTTGAAGTTTTCGAAAATAACTATACTTGGGAATTTTTTTTTTTTTTCAAAGTATTTTATGATATCAAAAATCATCGGATTGTTCCACTTCAAATTTTAATTAAAGGTTTTTGATGATAGCTTTATTTCTATTATTTTCAATTTTTTTCCCTTAAAATTTAATCTGTCATGTTACAAACGTTAGAAGAGGAACTAGTTTCAACGTATCACTTAACAATTAGATGATTTATTTCAGTATTTCGCTGGTAACTCTTTTTGAAATTTGATATGACAGAACTGGAATACAACAATATCTATCAGGAGCATATGGGCATAATGGTATTTTTTTTTTTCTTTATTAGTTTAGCGGAGAGTTAGGATATGTAGAAGTATTGGAATAGGATAAATATAGATAAGGCAGAAATAAATATAGATATGCAGATGAGGCAGAAAAGCAAATGATAAATGGTGTAGACGAAGATGATATAGTGAAACCGTGCAATTTCGATGTGAATCAATTTTGATGTCAGGAAAACAAGTGCAGGTTGAATTAGGCAATTATTATACTTGAAAGCTTGACCTGGATAATGATGGTATTGGAACGATATGAATGAAGTTGGAATTAGCTAATATATCGCTAAGCTAGGTGAATATAACACTGAACTAGGTAAGCATAATTTTTGAGTTAAGTCAATAAAAAACATAGCATTGGAACTAACAAGTAAAAGTTTATTTCTTAGTCAAGTGTATGTGTAATTTTAATTTACGAAAAGTCGAATTCACTGAAACATCAAAAATCAGAAAAGTTGAAATTTTGATGATTTCTTAAGATTCAGTTTTTCCACATACTGGTTTTTTGCAGCATCATGGACGGATCAAATTGGGCGATTCGCTAATAAATTTTAAAAATATGAAAAATAACCGATTGCAAACAATCAATTCATCAGAAATCGAAAAAATAGATTGGATGCGAATTGGGAATAAGCCTGGTATACGAATATGCCTGTCTTCTGGAATTCGTCATCGTTTCGGTGGATTCGCTGAAAAGGTGTAGCAAGTTTTGTTCTTTATATGGCAAAAATGTTCATTTTAAGTTTTGAAAATATATTCTTTTTATTAACATTCTCTGCTTTCATATCTTTCTGTTGCTAAGAGGTTTGAACTTTTAATTATAGGACTTTGAAGAAATCAAAAAATTTGCTCTTGATAGATGGAATATTGATGTTGATCCAGTTGAACAGTGTATTAAAGGCTGGAATTATGGGAAAGTGGAAGTGAAAGGTAAATTTTTTCTTGCTATAATTATCAGGTTTTTTTTTCCTGTTCTGATTACTTTCATTCAGTAGAATTTTGGTAGAAATTTGAATTTCATTTGGTAGAATTTTTTAATGCAATATTTCCATTTGATTAGGACTTGTTGCAGGACAAGTACTCGAATTTGAAGTGGACGATAAACCATGCTTCGAAATTCCGCTCAACACTGTAAGTAATTGCACAGCTGGAAAAAGTGAAGCAGCTTTGGAATTTCATCAAAATGATGATTGTTCCGTATCATTGATGGAAATGCGTTTTCATATTCCAACAGATCCAGATGCTGATGAAGATATTGATCCAGTAGAAGTACTTTTCGTTGTTTCATTAAGTCGAGCTTAATTATACAATTGTTTTTAAGATCTTTAAAATCGGAACTCTTTATGCGATTTCTGTAGGTTTTTTGTTTCATTTCTAGCTACCGTCATTAAAAAAAGATATGTCTTTTTTGCAGGAATTCCGACGGGCTGTAATGCAATATGCTGGAATTGAAACGGAAACAGATCAACCGGTAGCGATTTTGCAACAGATCCTCTGCACAACACCTCGGTAACGAAGTTTTTTTTACTTTTAAAATTTTATAAGACAGGATCAGATGGCATATTGTCTTATGAAATGAATTGAAGTGTATATGACAATTCAAGTCTGTGGTCTATTTTAAGATCTTAATCTATTAAAATATTTGCAGTGGTCGATACGATATTAAGGTCTATCAAAAGTATTTGTCGTTGCATGGGAAAACATATGATTACAAAATTCCAATTCGCACGATAATGAGACTATTTTTATTGCCCCACAAAGATGGGCGTCATATGTATTTCGTGGTAATTTTTCAGTTATTCAGTTCTTTTGTTAAATTTGTAAATAGAAATATTGTTTCTTACTCAAGAAATATTAAGCATTTTATATATGTAACTCATATGTTCAGTTTTTATTTTTGGATTTCTAATTTTCTATATTTAAGATAAGTTTGAACCCTCCGATTCGTCAAGGTCAAACTCGCTATCACTTTTTGGTTCTTGAATTTTCGAAAGACGAAGAGGTTGATCTGGATTTAGGCCTTACAACGTATGCCTTCAATTATTGAATTTGTTGTTAACATTATATTTGCGCTTTCAATAAGATGGAAGAAATGGAATTTTACTAATTTTTTCAGTGAGCAGTTAAAAGAACAGTACAAGGGGAAATTAGAAAAACGAATGAGTGGAACTGTCTTTGAAGTTGTATCAAAAATATTTCGAGTTATGGTTGATATGAAAATTACCGTTCCCGGAAGTTTTGTTGGGTATGTATTTATATTCTTATTGTTATCCGTATTTTCAGAGTTTATAAATATAATTCGAAAGAATATTGCGTAAATTGAAAATTTGCATGTTTCTCTAGGCATTCTGGAACTCCAGCAGTCATGTGTGCTCACAAGCAAGCTTCAGGATTTTTATATCCATTGGAAAAAGGATTTGTATATGTTCATAAGCCACCGATGTATATTCGTTTCGAGGAGGTGTTTATAGTTTTCTTTTTTCTTTTTTAAAGTCTCGACGGACCCTTCGCAGCCAAGAAAATGAACTCTTTTTTGAAGAAATAAATTGTCAGAAATTCTGAAATTCTTTTTATGCTTTTATTTAATGCCAACATATTTTGATATAATTAATTTCAGATAAGCTGTGTTAATTTTGCTCGATCCGATGTGTCAACTCGTTCTTTTGATTTCGAAATTGAGATGAAAGGCGGCAGTTTATTGATTTTCAATAGTGTTGAAAAGTTCGTCATTTAATTCAGTAATAGTTCTTTATACTTTCTATGTCTTTATGCACTTGTCTTATGTGTATACATAGCTGTATGTATATTCATAGCCTTTATTTCTGATACCATTTCAGAGAAGAATATAATCGTCTGTTCGACTTCGTGAACAATAAACATTTGAGAATCAAAAATGCGAAACGACTGGTTTGTTGTTTAAAAAATTCAAGCATCTGATTTCAAAAAAAAAAAAAATTACTGATTTTTCGAAATAATTTAATATTATTTCAAAGTTTAGTGGAATTGTAAAAGGTTAAAATGCATTATAGGATAAACCTACATATACAGAAAATCTTGGTGATAGTGACGAAGAGTTGGATCCTTACAAAGAGACGCTGAAACAAGAGGCAAGAAATAAGGAAGCGGCAGAGAGTGATGATGATACGGACAGTGAAGATAGTTCGTGGTTTTGCTTCTACAAATTTCTAATTTTTGATAGGGAATAAAAGTACAGAGTGATAATATTTGCTTCTAATAGTATTTCAGTTGTAATTACTACTATTCATATGTTATGAATATATGATACATCGCTGGTTATGGCTGCTATGGCTTCTGGAAATATTGAGATATCGATCATTAAGCTAAATTTTTAATTTTCAAATCAATCTGCCATCTGTTTATTTTTTTTTATTTAATTCATCTTAACACCTACAAAATCTTTTTTAGATGATTACGATCTCGAAGAAGATCTGAAAAAGAGGAAACGAAGTTCATCAGAAAATTCAGGAAGTGAACCAGATGAAGAATACGATAGTGATGTCGCTGAATCATCAGAAAGTGGTTCTGGTGACCACAAACGGAAGAAATCTCCAAAATCAAAGAAGAGGGTCTTTCTTCATCATTATTTAATAATTTAAAAGCAAACTAAATTTGCTCTTGAGTTTTTAAGAAATCTCTTCATTCATCTTTTTGTCGCAAAAGTCCCATTTACTATTCTCGGATCAAATAAATATTGTGTCCTTTAGTGGGTTATTACGAAGAACCTTAACCATATAGTTAAAAATTCATCTGGTTCAAATTTCTTTTGTTTTAATAGGTTGTGATATGCACATTGAAAAATTCCATTCCACTTTTCATTCATAACGCATAAGCACTAGAGGGTGAACTTAAAGAAATGCTTTTTTTTAACTAACGAATTTTTGCAGGATTTATCGAAATCTACAAAAAGTACCAGACGAGAAAAAAGGAAAAAAGATCCAAATGCTCCGAAAAAGCCCCAGTCAGCATATTTTATTTGGTTCGGTGAAAATTATTCGAATTTTAAGAAGGAAGGAGTCTCTGTAACGGAGGCAGCCCAGAGAGCTGGAAAAATGTGGAAAGAAATTGACGAAGAAATTAAAAAGGTCCCATACTTGTTGAGATGTTTGATGAGTTTAAGTTTTGAAACGATTTTAATAATCGTTTTTTTTTTTGTTTTGTTTTGTTTTTCAATATCTTTGAACGTGATTTTCTTTAGAAATATGAAGAAAAAGCGAAAGAAGATAAAGAAAGATATGCTAGAGAGATGAAAGAATATATGGCAAATGGAGGACCTGCATCTGCTGCGACATCAGCAAATCTAACTAAAAAAATGAAGGCAAAACCAAAGTAATGCAAATTTATATTTAAGAGTTATTATGATAAACAGTTTGTGAGTCTGCCAAATTTCTAAACCTCTGCTTTCAGTAAATTCTTAAATTTTGATTTTTGAGGTTTCTTTTAAATAATTTATTAGAGAGATTTAAGAGAACAAACAGCTAACAAGTTAATTAGTTTAACATGATATAATGGGATATATATATATAATGTTCTCAAGCGGCTTTTACTTGGAATTTTAGTTTAGTAATTTTTAAATTTTAGTTCGCCCGTAAAATTGCACTCGAGACCAAAATCAAAAGAATATATTAGTGATACAGATAGTAGCAACGAATCAAAGAAGGATGAAGAGGAGAAGGTTCTTTACTTAAAATTTTTCTGTGGTTGACGCGTTTTCGAATTGATGCGTCGATAAAAAAAGTGAACAAACCAAGTTATGAAGTTGCTTCTTCATTGGCTGAATATCTAATAGCTTGCAACTTAGGCGGCAAATATCGTAGAACACATTTTAACCTTTCAGATAAATTTATAAAAAATATTTGTAGCAAAATATTCATTTAATTACCTACTTCTTAAACAAATCAAGTAATTATTCAGTTTACAAATTGTTCGACTGTTTAATTTCTGAAGAAATAAATTGCTTGTTTAGTTATTTAATTAAAAAAGAAAAAAAGAAACAAATGATAATTTATTTGTTTAGTTTCTAAAAGTCATCATTTTCCTCATTTTCGAAGCATTTATCGAATTTCTCAAGGTAAAAGGTGAATATTTGATTTCAGGATTTCAAATCGGAAAGTAATGATAGCAATAATGAGGACGATGATTGATAAAGATGGATAAGAGAATTGGTCTCATTAATTCGAATTCATAAGGCCATTTCGCAAGATTGTTATGTACCTTGTTGTTATGTATAAACTTTTGCATGCAACATTTTCAATATTCACACAAAAAGATGAAAGCATTTACGAAAAGATACGAAAGATTGAGCAAAGATGGGAAGATGAAATTTAGGCATCTGATTGGTTTCTTCAGGGCTACAACTTTTGTTGTGGTTTCATTCCATCTAGCATGTCTATGCTTTTACTGTTCCAAGGATGAGGGATAAATTCCTTTACGTTCCAAGTGGTGTTCAATGATGGGTCGGGAGTGAGTATAGATGAGTTGGGACAGTGATTTGCATCCGGCTATGACTAATAGTTAATGGGCCACTATTAGTTACCTTTGTTTAGGTTTACCAATTGTGATTGTTTCGGAGTTGGAGATGTTTGTTTGTGTATTGGTTGGGCTGGGGTGGGTTGGGGATGGGGTTTTGGTTTGGAGTCGGGGTGATAAGGTCGTGTATTATCGCTAGCGTTATCAATCCGCGCACTGATGGCAACAAATTGTCTGTCTGACATAAAAGAGGAGATATGTGATGCTAACTGATGTATTGAAAGAGATATGGAAAGTTTTTTTTCAGTTGGAATTTCTCGGATTATTCAGTGTTTGTAATACATATCTCATATGTAAAACGAATACATCATTTGTTTTACTTCTGGAGGAGAAGAGTAATGCGAGAAATAATGCAGAAAAAAGAGAATATTTGCAATTTAAACATATAATTTATTTATACAAATTCAGTTTGTAATGAAAAAAATGGTCGGTTGTGTACGGATGATTGTACTTTCTTATATACTAGATTATTTGCTTGTTTGTAATATATTTATAGATTAGCTTATTTAATTATACAATGGATAAGCCAGTAAAGTTAGCAAAAGTGACGAAAATTCTTGGACGTACTGGTTCACAGGGACAGTGTACACAGGTTTGATGTTTTTATTGTTATTTGTTAATGAGACTACCTTAGTGGATATAAAAAATGGAAAATATATAATAATGAATGACAAGAACAGAATGATATATGTGATAATAAGATAGGATATAAAGGACTGAATTTAAAAAGAGATGCAAAAAAAAAATATTAAATTTCAACATAAGTTTGAAATCTTCCCTGTTATATTTTATTTGTTAGATTTTTTTTTATGTGAAAAAAGTGAAAAAAATAGTCTTTTTCGAAAGCTTTATATTTCCGAAGAGTAATAGCGGTATTGCTTTTGGTTATTGCTCGGTCCACCGGGTAAATAGGGCAAACATTACCTTAGCATCGTGACCAGAGAAAAGAGACCTGCTAAGGAAATATTCCATAGCACGTATTCTACAGGAAAGAAGTGGCTATGAATATAAAGTCTTTAGTAGTAATGGGGTGCTATAAAGAAGTGAGGCGATTTACCTATAAGAGGACAAAAGACTCATACCAATGCTAAGACTCGTAAGAATGATTCTCATTTATCTGTTGCTGGAAAGAAATAAAATTTGTTATTGTTATGTATTTATGAAAAAGGTCAAAACAATACAGAAATTTGTTACTGGAATTGTTCATGCCCGTGCAGCATTTATAAAAGTACTGTTTAAAGTGTCACAATAATTTGGTTGATCTTTTGGATCTTGTTACTTTTACAGAGCTAAATTATGCTTTCGAAAATAGAAAAATCTTATCTTTCCTTTTCACTTATGTGTTACTTCATATGTTGGTATACATGTCATTTAATTATCATGAAATCTAACTTAATATTATTTATTAATATACTAGTGTGTATTTAATATAATGATATTCATTCATTTATCAATTTGAAGGTAAATAATGCAAATTGTAGGTACTTGTTGACTTCATCGATGATCCTTCAAATCGTTCAATTATCCGTAACGTAAAAGGACCAGTTCGAGAAGGTGATATTCTAACATTATTGGAAGCAGAAAGGGAAGCTCGTCGACTTCGTTAATCTTATTGTTATAATAATTTCTGTTTTTACGATGAAATTCTTGAAATAAATAGTGTTTCTCAACTTAGTCTCACTTATTACTGTTATACACACATACATGGTCCTTCCCATATTTAAGTTTTCAAAATCACTTTTTCTTATGCTCTTCAAAGGAGTTTTCTTTTTGTTATTCTGGCTGTCTAGATCTGATTCACTCTAAGCAAGTTGTTATCATGTGAAGTCTGGAGTTCTCTTAATCAAATGGGTATGATCTAGGAACGAGCAAAGAAATGTACCGAGACAGGATGTAAGGGAGACAGGGGAGTATTGTTTCTTAATATGAGAATAACTGTGTCGAGATATGAATTGGAACTGGAAAAGTAGATATATTCCATAGAATGATAAGAATGGGGAGAGGGTAATGATAATGAGTTTCGTGGCATTAAAATGCAAGGAAAAGAATGTTCCGGGAAAGATTTATATATATCGAGGGAAGGTACGGTCGTATATTCTAATCCAGAAATATGAACTATCCGCTGGAAATGGATACAGTTGATAAAGAAGTGTTCGAATGCAAAATTGATATGACTTTTATGGGCCGTGGATGTCAGAAATATACGAAATGTTTGACATGGTCCAAGGCTATCAATGTTGTGGCATTTGCTTCTGCGGGTGACATTTGTTTTGTGATCCCAAAGGTTCTCATATCCTTTTGTCTTTTTTCTCCATTTGTTTTGATTTAACTAAAAATTACAGTTATTACGAATAATTCATTCTTAGATTTGTTCATTTTTTCGGAATAGATTTTGCTGAATTATTTTCCTTCTTTCCCTATTTAAGCTCTGACTAGCATAAAAAAGAACTGAAATTCAAGAAGCATAGATTGATAGATAGATTGTAGAATATATATTTGACGGTTCATATGATGAGTTGCCTCGAAATACTTCTGTTGAATCTTTTGGAAGTTAATGTCCTGGTGTATAACTATGCTGTAACATATAAAAATTTCAGGCTTTGATAACAGTTTTAGTTTATGGATAAGCTTTAGCTTTATAGTGACCTTAGTTTTTTTTATGAGATTTTTATTCTAAGTAGAATATTTCTGATGCTCAGATTAGCTTATTAACATTTTTATTCCTTAGGCAATTTTTTTCCATATTCTTAAGATTTTGTTATTAATTCATCCATTTCAGTGTTATATAATTGACCCTTTCAAGTCAATGATTGTTTAAAAAAAATTGATTTATTTTTTTTTCAGCAAAATAATCGATGTATAGCTATAGCAAATGCAGTGAATGCGCATAATTTTCCAATAACTTGTTTAAGATTTGTGTCATGGTATCATTATAACGGTAAATTACTAGATTTTATTGATTGTTCATTTAATTAAGGATTAAAGATTAAATTTAAATCATTGAGCAAAAAACACTTGAATTGTTGATAAAAAATTGATTTGAATCTTATTACCTTCTAAAAATTATTCGGTTTTTAGATTCAGGATATTGAATATATTGTTCAGAAATTCGGATACAAGCAGTTAAATATTTTAATTGTATGGCAGGAAATATTTAGGATTGAGTAATGTTTTATTTGATTGTGCATAAAAAATTTTAAATGAGAGATTTTTAGATTTTGATTTGGATTATCTCATAACAGGAGCTACAGATGGAACTGTACATTTATGGGCAGTACGATTATCAAGCAGAACAGTTGTCGCGAAGTTAATCAGTAAAATTGGTGTGGTATAGATTTTTTTTTCTTTATTTTTTGTTTACAATTTTGATTATAGCACTCAAGAGAATTACTCAGTTACACAAATTACACAGTTAATAGTAATACCTGCTATTGTTTTTGATTTTTTATAAAATAAGGATGGTTTTGAAATTTTAGGAAATGCGGCAGGACGTCCTGTAAATTGTTGTGCTGGTGCAGTGTTTAGCAAGGAGAAGAATGATATTATTGTTACGATTTATGCTATTTCGGATGGTTCATTGGTTGCTGAACAGAATATTGTCGATAGAAGATCTTTGGAGAGGATAGAAAAACAAAGCTATGAGAAGATCAGATTTCAACCTGCTTTCATTGTTTCTGCTGCAGTTTATATTATTTCAAGTGGTATCTTTTTATTTGGATGTTTTGTCCTGTTTTTTCGAAATTTTCAGATATTATATTTTCATTGTGATTATAAACATTTTTGTAGACAATATATTGTTTATTTTGGGAACAACGAGCAATAATGTTGAAGTAATTTGTGCCAAATTTGCTTTTATTGTAAGTTTTTCTGTTGAATTTTTTCATGTTTTATTCAAATTAGTTAACTTAAAATATTTCTGCCGATATACTTTTTTTATATTTTCAGTCTTCACAATTACGGAAAACTGTAACTCTTCAAGGACATACCGACTGGATTTGCAGCATCGATATCCGAGATGAGTTTTTCAGTTTTTTATTTCATGAAGAAAGAGATTACGTCAACTGAAACAAAATTAGGCTAAGTTTAATGTATTTTATTTTATTCTCTTTTGTGGGTAATCATTTTCAGTATTATTAATCACTATTTGATGTAAATAGCTTGAGATCTTAAACCTAATTTATCTAACAATTTAAAAAATTATGTGTTTGTTATTTAAGTTAGTGCGGAATCTTTTTTGCTTTTATAATAATAAATGCTCGTCGGCCTATAAAAATGTTAAGGAGAAGGACCATTACCAAAAAAATTACAAAACATTTATGAATTATTTTTCCCAAGTGATTTAGTATTTTCATCCGTTGCAGTTTTTGTAAAATAAAAGGAATTTTCTTTTTTTCGCTCTTTAGCGTATGAAAACGATATTTGGGTAGCAAGTGGTGGACAGGAAAGTATTCGTATTTGGCGTTTTGATCTTTTACAAGGCGATGTAAGGCATACTAATAACGATGCTCAATTGAAAGCTCAATTTATGTTGTTTAATGAAGAAACTAAAGGTTTTTTTATTTTTCAATGGTTGTAAAAGCAATAAATTCCGAACAGATTTCTATGTTTTGTTAAATACGGAACTGTTGCAGGACTAATATGCAAATTGATTCTGGAGATATGATCATATTATTTTTACTAAGCCTTTCTCATTATGACAATCCTTGATAATAAGGAAACTCGACAAAAAAGGCTAGAGACATTATAAATATAACAATGAAGATATGAAGTATTTTATTAGTGGTGAGGGAAATTTAAATAAAGGATAGATGTAAAAAAAATATTTGTATTTTCAGAGGTCACTAATACAGTACATATCACTCTTCAAGGTATTTTAAACGCCCATGAAGATTGGATCTATTCAGTAGAATGGCATTCAACTAAAATACAACTTTTAAGTGCATCAAATGATAAAACAGTAATTATATGGGAACCTTCCGAAACTGCTGCTGGATTATGGTTTGATGCTGTATGTTAATTTTATATTTAACAATGATTCCTTAATGTTCGAATATTTTCCATCTAATGAATTTAATTCATGGTATAATGATTCCGAAGAAAAGGAAAATTGAAGGAAAGGATGAAAGAACAGATAAGAGGGTGTAGAGAAACTGATAGTTCTATTTACTGAATTTTTCACAATAGCACAGTCAATTTCTAAACCTTTTATAGAATTAAAATGATGTCTATTTTAATTATATTAGATTATATGTGCAATTGGTCGTCGTTAAATCTGAATAAAATTTAACGAATTTGAATAAAATTTAACGAGTTGTAGAAATAGCAGTTCATTCTTTTCTTGTTTTTAAATGCCACTGGTTTAGATACGTGTAGGTGACGTTGGTGGACAAGCAGTCGGTTTAGCTTGTTTTTCTCCAGATGGTTGCACTATTCTTGCTTATTCATACTTTGGTGGCTTTTGCTCATGGCAATTAGAAGAAGTAAGTTTGCAAAGATTTAGAATTTTTAAAGCATAAATTTATGATGAATAGTTCAACAGATGTTCTTATAAATATACGTTTAAAGAAAGACAACAGCTGTTGGAAAAGTGTTTCAACTTTCGGTGGACATTCTGGACAGGTCAAAGATATTGCTTGGGATCCTACTGGAAGTTACTTGTTATCATGCTCATATGATCAGACAACTCGGTGTTATGCTCCTTCTGTTAATCATGTCTGTTCATTTTCTCTAATTAGCATAGATATAAGTTATTCAGTAAGTACAAAGAGACAATTATAATCATACAGCATAATTTTATTCATATTTTTCGAAAACTTGCTTCAGGAAGGAGCATATTTCCTTTATTATCATTTAAAGAATTTTAAATATTTTATGAACAAATCTGAGAGATTTTCTGAGATTTTTTCAAAATTAAAAAAAAAATCTATGATCAAACAACTGGAACAATAAAATCATGAAGTCTTTGATCGAGACGAAATTGAGTAAAAGAGAAACGAATGGCTGTTTTAGGGTTCAATAATCGAGATTGCACGACCACAAGTACATGGTTATGATTTGACGAGTATTGCATCTATTTCAAGGTATATATTTATATATTGTTATATATATGAAATTATGGAAATTTGTAAAATCTTTCCTTTTTGCTACATCTAATTCTGTTATTGGGTTTCAGTAGTCGCTTTGTCTCGGGTGCCGACGAGAAAATTCTTCGTGTTTTTGCTGCACCACGTAATTTCGTCGAAATGCTGAAATCTATTTCGAAGTATGATTGCCAGAAGGTGGTTTTTTGAGTTATCAGATATGTTATATGAATTAATGGAAACTAATTATATTTTGCGAAATTAAATTTTGACTTTAAACCTTCTTTTTCTTGATACTTCAAAACAAATATTGACCGAAGTTATAATAATTCTGCATTTTGTTCACATACGAAAAATAAATTTTTTAGTTGTTTCCGGATCCGACGCAAATCGCTGGACATAATGCAACCATTCCAGCATTAGGTTTATCAAATAAGATTACCGATAGTGTAAATATTCAAGGTAATGAAAATTTGGCAGCTGATGATATAATAAATCGCGATAGTATTTTCGTGGAAGGTTAATTATTTTTGTTATTAATTCTTTCAGAGAAAGAACTTTTTGGATAGTTTTTTTTTTTGAGTTAATGGTTTAGTAATAGTTGATATTTTGAACTTTGAGTTTTATAGGCCTAGCATTTGAATATTTAACACCGAGGTTCAGGAGTGCCCGTTGAGGAATACTTGATGCAAGATACATTGTGGCCAGAAATTCATAAATTATATGGACATGGATTTGAAATATTTACTGTTGCATCGAATCATTCCGGTACACTAATTGCGAGTGCATGCAAAGTTAGTTAATTCATCCGTATTACTAGATTTAAAATTATTTCCCTCAATTTTAGCATTTTCATGAATCTCTGGAAAGTAAATAAACTTTCGTGATAAAATCTCATTTAATTTATTTTGAATTCGGATGTTTAAGAAAATTTCAGAAATTCAAAAAAAGAAAAAAAAAAGACGATAAGAATGAAAAAAAAAAATGTACTATTCGATTTCTATTACTTACGAGCGGTAATCTATATAAAAGAACTTTTGATACCAATATTTCATCATACATGATTTTGCTGGTATAAAAAGAAAGGATCCAATAATTTTACCTTAATTTCCAAAATTTCCAGATTATAAGATGAAACCAAATTATAAATTATTTCAGGCTAGTCGTTCTGAAAGCGCTGTCATCATCATATGGGACAGTAAAGAGTGGAGACGTCGATGCGAGCTACAGTGTCATAAGCTTACTGTAGTACAATTGGCTTTCTCAAACAATGATTCATTTCTCCTTTCTGTTTCTCGTGATAGGACTTTCGCTATTTCAATTCGCTCATCGGAAAGTAACGAATAATTTATCCTAGCAAATACTTTTATCTTTCATCTATTTTGGTATTTTTGAGTGAATCAAAAATAAAAGATGAAATTCAGATATTTGAATAAGACGAAATCACGAGAACAAAAACCAAAAATTATTAAATCTTTTCGACCTCAATCATCAATATTTGTTTAAATACGTAATTTTTATCAGTTCAGATTGTAATTTTCGATTCTTAGCTACATGGAAGTGAATTATAGAAGTTTGGTTAAAAGGTTCTGAACCTTTGAAGTTCAAAGAGTTTAATTGTAATTCCCTTCAGATCCTTTTGACTGGAAACTGCAGTTAACATCAGAGCAGAAGTATAGTAAGGTGCATTCCCGTATCATCTGGTGTTGTGCGTGGACTCCGGACGATAAATATTTCGTAACTGGAGCGAGAGATAAAAAGGTAATATATCGAACAATTTTGCTCCTTTTTTCATTCAGAAACATCATTTTGATTTGATCAGAATCAAAATCAATATTCAAATTTTAATTTAATCATTTTGATTGCAGTTATGTTTTTGGCGTTTTGATGGGAACGATATTGAACTTGTCGCAGAAAGGAAATATTTGCACGCTGTTACAGCAGTAGAATTTGTACCAAAATTATGCAACAAGTATATATTCTCTTTTTCGAAATCAGTACAATTGTTTGATTATATCATAACCTTGCACTTCTTTTTTAAACTTAAATAAGTAAATGTGAATAATGCAAGAATATGAGTAAAAAGTTACAATAGTTCCAGTAAATTACGTCAAATTGTTGCAGACATTACATTCTGGCTGTTGGTTTTGAAAATGGTGAGATTGAGATTGAAAAATGGAATTTGGACCAATATGACATCAAAAGTACCGGTAACAGTTTGAAACGTTGGTTGGCTCATTCAGAAACTGTAAATAGGCTGAGGTACTTTATCATTATTATTAATGAAAAGAAAGAAGACAAGTTGTAATAAAGAAATCATAATTCGGGAATAAAGAACAAAACCGAATTAACTCCACTCAAAATTAATTAAAATAGATTTCATGGAAACTGTAATGTTGTTACTTAAAATCATCTGCAGAGAACCACCTAACTCCGTAAGGAAATTTTCGTATATTTTGAAGAATTTTCCTTTTTCAGATTTCGTCCAAAAGAAGGATCTTGGTTAAGTACTGATAATGTAGATAACCATATATGGGAACTCGCTTCAGCGAGTAATGACCGTTCTGTCATAGTTTATCAATTAATTTTATTGTAAGCAAATAAATCTATTAAAACAATCATCGTGGTGCTTGAAATGTTTATGCTAATAATTAAAAAAAGAATATTTAATACAGTTTCGGTTTTCGCTTTGATATAATCATTTGTGGTTAACAAATATGATCATTATTAAAACAGATTGAACTATAAAAAATTTGCTTATTATGATTTGCAAGTCAGTCTTAATTAATTACTTAATTGAGTACATGGATGTGATATTTTGAGATTTTTATGAAATTGATAGGGCATATGATTTGTTTCAAAAATGAATAACTGATTATTGGTTCATTATTTTTTATGCAAATATATTTGTCTGAATTAAAAAAATTATTTCTACCAATTATCCGATTAATTGCAAAAGTCTTATGATTTAATTTTTCAATGCTCCAAAAAATGAAGGGTATTACTGGAAATTCAACTTGAGGTGGCACAAATGATTGATCGATGTTGTATGACAGACCGTCGGTAGGTAATATATTAGTCATGAAATTGTTGCAAAGCATAATTATTTCAATTATTCTTAAACATGGATAAATGATTAATAGTTCATTGATAGTAATGATGACAGTATGGTGACGATATTAAAATAGTCTGTGAAGACGGATTTTCAATTAGTGTAAATTGAGAAATTATTTAATTGCAAAGAAGTCCACATTTTTCAAGTATATTGACTAAGAAATGATTTTCTTTGAGCTAATTAATTCTAAATTATTATTTTATCGAATGTGATTTCTTCAATTTCCAACAATTATTCGATTGCTATAATTGTTAAATTCGGGAAAGAATAATTTCTGATCTTCTTAGGTACTGTAATCGATATGTGGGATATGATATTTAAAATACCTGGAGAATATATCAAATAAAAAAAAAAAATTAGTTATAATCAATATCATGGTATAAGAATTGGATGAATGAGCGAATAATGAATAGATAAAAAGAAATGGATTATCATGGAAATCCTCAATTTATCTCATGCCTATTATTTTGGAACAAAATTAATTGTTGCATAATTAATTGCAAGTTTTGATGTTTATGAAAAAGTATTTTATGCAGCAGCAATTAACATAATCATTGGTTAATATGATTAATATAGTCATTGTTTCACTTCCCTAATTGTTTGCATTTTTGAAATTTTTGTACGATACATTCATGTATATATATATTAGCAACAGATCAAAATTAATTACTACAATAAAGGCATAAGGTATTAAAAATTTGGTGTCTTGAAATCTTAAACTGTTTTGAATTTTGAAATTTAAGAAAAATAAAAACAAATTACCTACATATTTATTATCGATATTAGAATAACAATAATCAACATGAAGTGATAGGGATTTAAATGTGATGATTGAATGGATTCCGGATGATTGATTGTTGATTTAGTTGGATTGTATTCTGCATGATGATTATCCTTTTCCAAATAAGAATGATTATCTTGATGATAATAAGTGCTACATTGATAACTGTCGGTAAACCAAAATGCTGACACATCCGAAAGTTGTTTATAATAAAAAATTACAATCTCATACATGTAACCATCAACTCATATTGTGCACATTGGTCCTTTATTTCTCATTATCTAATCTGCTGATAATGCTCATGTGCTTCGTTTAAAAATTGTAAATGGCTGTAAAACATGCTGTAAATGGTTGTAAAAATGCTTAAATGATTGTAAAACATGCTAATGTTTGCAATTTTGTAAGGATTAATGTCATGCTCTTTATTTAAGGATTGCAAATGATTGTGAAATATGTCTAGAATTTCATAGGAATTAATATCATGCTCCTTGTCTAAAGGGTTGTCAATGGTTGCAATGATGTCAATTGTCGAGTAATGTAGGGACTAAATTCCTTGTTCTTTGTTTATCTCTTTTCCTTTAGTCTTTATTCATTCCAATCTTTTTTGTATGATTAATGTATGAATCACCACCTTATCGAAGATGACCGTACAAAAGTGGAACTTTCTGGACAGAAACACCAATGCATGAACACATTTTCAGCAGTGGCGACAGCGATCTCTGGAGTACTCCTAGTGTCGACACCATCAATTTATCAACAATAAGAGAATTACATCAGTTATAGGCTCTCCTACATTAGTATCAGTGGCAAAACGTTCCCAGTCAATATCAAACAAACTCAACGAAGCACAAACAACCATTCGTCAAAGGGCCACTATTGGTATTATTTATATTACTCGCATATTGTTTTATTTTTTCACATTAATTGTTTTTACAAGTTGCGATATTGTATCTAATATCGTATAAACCTGATAAAGGCTATTGTTGACCTAGTCAAATCACAGCAGCAAAAAGATCTTCAATCCAACGATTCTAGAATCCCAAATAACTAATCAAGCAGAAATCCTCTTTCCCCTTCGATAACGTTGTTGACATTGTTGTCGTTGTTATCGTTTTTGTTGAGTTATTGCAAGTAAACGTGGTGGAACATAAAGTAAGGTTGCTATTAAGTTTTTTATAATTTAACTCATTCCATTACTGAACATGTTTGCATATTCCAAAGCACTTGGCTGCATATTGCTGTCCAAAATATGACCCAATGCAGCAATATAATTCCTATAATCAAATTAATATAGTATTTAATGATAAGTAATGAATAATTGAATGATTAATCATAGTGTTATTAATTATTAGTTAATTAAAAACAGCTAATAATAATTTTT